>CM021107.1:361376902-361522805 GCA_007115665.2 Sequoiadendron giganteum | reverse complement strand
GAGAGAGAGGGGGTGGGAGAGAGAGAATTGAGGGAGAGGGAGAGAGAATTGAGTGAGAGGGAGAGACAGAGAGAAAGAGAGAGTTATGTAGGTAGGGTGCTAAAGGGAGAGACTTGAGAGTGTGAGAGGGGTGAGAGGGAGAGACTTGAGAGTGTGAGGGGGGTGAGAGGGAGAGACTTGAGAGATAGGTAGTGAGAGGGAGTGTGAGAGAGAGGGAGTGTGAGTGAGAGACCTGAGAGAGGGAGAGGATGTGAGAGGGAGTGACCTGATAGAGGTAGAGAAAGAGGGGGGTGGAGTGAGAGGGACTTATCTAGGTAGGGTTGGAGGGATAGATAGAGAGAGGGGAGAGAGACAAAGAGAGAGTTACCTAGGTAGGTTGCCAAAGGGAGAGACCTTAGAGAGAGAGGGGGTGGGAGGAAGAGACATGAGAGAGAGGGAGAGAGAGGTAGTGGGAGAGAGTGGGATGGAGTGGGAGGGACATAAAAAGAGATGGATAGAGGGAGTGAGAGAGGGTGGTAGGGATTGATTGAACAAGAGGTACGTAGAAAGAGGGAGATGATAGATAGAGACAATTAGAGAAGGTGGGAGGGAGGGAAGGAGGGAGAGGTGAGATGTATAGATAGAGAGAAAGTGATAGGGGTTGAGGGTATAGGGTTGAGGGATTAGGATGGAGGACCCATAGGGTTGATGGTTTCTAGGGTAGTAGGGTTTAAGGTTTGAGGGTTGATGGAATAGGTTTGATGGTAGAGTGGCATTTGGGTTGAGGTATAGGTAGAAGGCTTCAAGGCTCTAAGCATTTTAAGGTTTAGGGTCATGAATGGGTTAAGGGCTCTAGGCCAAGGGTTTACTTGGTTGAGGGTAGAGGGTTTAGGGTAAGTAGGTTTGGAGGGTATGGGTTGGAAGGATTAGGTCTGTATCCAAATGGGCAGGAGGGTTTAGGGTTTCAAGGATTGAGGCTGGTGGACTAAGGGCTGAGGCTGAGAACTGAGGGCTGAGTGTTTAATGTATAGGTAAAGGGTAGAGGGTTTAAGGGCTGAGGGCTAGCACTGAGGGCTTCAAGTATAGGGTCAGGGATTAGGGTTGAGGGTCCAATATATAGGCAGAGGTTATATGGGCTGAGATTAGGGCTCTAGGGTTAGAGAGCATTGGCTGAGGGTAGAGGCCAGAGGGTGAGGTAGAGGGTAAAGGGCTTAGCCACTGTGGCTTAAGGTTAGGGTTGAGGGTCGAGGGTTTAGGGTTGAGTGTTTAAGGGTTTAAGGGTTGAGGGTTTAAGAGTCAAGAGGGTTGAGGGATTAGGGTAGAGAGTTTACTAAGTGGGTTTAAGGTTTGGGGGATTAGGGTTGAGGGTAGAGGGTAGAGGATTGGCGGTAGAGGGTAGAGGGTTTATGGGTTAGGGTTTAAGGGTTTAGGGTTTAGGGATGAGGGATTAATAGGTTATAGGGTAGAGGTTATAGGAGTTGAGGGTTGAGGGATTCATAGGGTATAGGGGTTGAGGGATTAAAGTTTAAGGGTTGAGGGTTGAGGGATTAAGAGGGTATAGGGGTTGAGGGATTAGGGTTTAAGGGTTGAGGGTTGAGGGATTAAGAGGGCATAGGGGTTGAGGGATTAGGGTTTAAGGGTTGAGGGATTAAGAGGGTATAGGGGTTGAGGGATTAGGGTTTAAGGGTTGAGGGTTGAGGGATTATGAGTGTATAGGGATTGAGGGATTAGGGTTTAAGCATTAAGGGTTGAAGGATTAGGGTTTGAGGGTTGAGGGATTAAGAGGTTATAGGGGCTGAGGGATTAGGGTTTAAGGCTGAGGCTGAGGGGATTAGGGTTTGAGGGGTTGAGGACAGAGGGCATAGGGCTGATGGACTAGGGCTTAAGGGGTTGAGGATTAAGAGGGTATAGCTGAGGGGTTTAAGGCTGAGGGTTGAGGATTAGGGTTGAGGGTTGAGGGATTAAGAGGGTATGGGGGTTGAGGGATTAGGGTTTAAGGGTTAAGGGTTGAGGGTTGAGGGATTAAGAGGGTATAGGGGTTGAGGGATTAGGGTTTAAGGGTTGAGGGTTGAGGGTTGATGGATCAAGAGGGTATAGGGGTTGAGGGATTAAGAGGGTATAGGGGTTGAGGGATTGGGGTTTAAGGGTTGAGGGTTGGAGGATTAAGAGGGTATAGGGGTTGAGGGATTAGGGTTTAAGGGTTGAGGGTTGAGGTACAAGAGTGGGTATAAGGCTGAGGGCTGAGGGATTAAGAGGTATATGGCTGAGGATTAGGCTTAAGGGCTGAGGGATTAATTGTATAGGGACTGAGGGATTAGGCTTAAGGGGTTGAGGTTGAGGGATTAAGAGGGTGAGTAGGCTGAGGGATTAGGGTTTAAGGGTTGAGGGATTAGGGTTTTAAGGGTTTAGGGATTAAGAGGGTATAGGAGTTGAGGGATTAGGGTTTAATGGTTGAGGGATTAGGGTTTAAGGTTGATGGATTAAGAGGGTATATGGGTTGAGGGATTAGGGTTTAAGGGTTGAGGGATTAAGTGGGTATAGGGGTTAAGGGTTGAGGGATTAAGAGGGTATAGGGGTTGAGGGATTAAGAGGGTATAGGGGTTGAGGGATTAGGGTTTACAGGCTGAGGTTGAGGGATCATGTTTAAGGGGTTGAGGGTTGAGGGCTGGATGGATTAAGAGGGTGAGAAGGGAGTGGGATTAAGGCTTGCTGGTTATGTTTTGAGAGGGATTAAGAGGGCAGGGGTTTAAATCCCCATCTTTCTCCCACTCACCCTCCCTCCTCTCTACTTCCCACTCTCCCCCTCTCTCCCACTCTCTTTCTCCCACCTCCCCCCAGCCCCTCCCACTCTCTTTTCTCCCCACTCCCTTCTCCCCACTCTCTCCCCCACTTCCTCTCCTCTACTCTCTATCTTTTCTCCACTCCCACCCTCCCTCCCTTCTATCTCCCACTCTCTCCCACTCTCCCTTTCCCACCTCCATGCTCCCCCACTCTCCCCACTTCCCACTCTATCTTTTCTCCCCCTCTCACTCTCTCTCTCTCCCTCCCTCTCTATCTCCCACTCTCCCCCTCTCTCCCTCCCACTCTCTCTTTCTCCCACTCTCCCCCACTCTCTCCCACTCTATCTTTCTCCCACTCTCACCATCTCTCCCTCCCTCTCTATCTCCCACTCTCTTGGTCTCGCACCCTCCGCTTCTCCCCTTCTCCCACTCTCTCCCACTCTCCCACTCTCCCCCTCTCTCCCACTCTCCCCCTCTCTCCCTCTCTATCTCCCTCTCTCCCACTCTCCCCCTCTCTCCCTCTCTATATACTAAGAAAACCAAATTTCACATAACGCGCTCACGTTATAACGCGAGCGCATTTTTACTCCACTAAAATGGTAAAAAACTCTATATACCCATGATTTGAAGGCCCACAGTCTGCATATTCCCTTGGTTCTGCATGTGCTCCGACAAAAAATAGCTTTTTGATGATGTTGTGAAGTGTGCAAGCATCTTTTTCACATTCCATCACCTTTTCCATGATCTTTTTACCACCTTTGCATGAAATAGCAGAGTTTCCACGTTGAAAGACATATAATATCAATTGAAGTTTGAATTCCATTGAAAACTGATATACAATTGAAGTGTGGAAGGGAACAAGCTTTTGAACAAGTCAAATTGTTGTGGAGTTTGAAGAAAGAAGAAGCTAAGGCTACATAATTGGGTTGAAATCCTCCATTTGAAAGTCTGGTTTTTAAGGTATGTGCAGTCTTTACACATTTTCTTTCATTCTATTATGGCTTGATTTCATTTTTGTTTGTCATTATAACCCTAGGTTGTCAATGCACATTTTAAATTACCATTATATACACTTGCCAATTACCATTTTAATCTTGATGCAGAGCATCTACCAAGATCCACAAATCATCAAGGGTACTTCTGACCCTAACTTAAATTGAAGAAGATCAACAAACAAACTCAATGATCTTTTCATCAAAACATTAGAACTTGGATTCAACTCTTTTTCAGACTCAAAAAAATAGATTAACCATCATAAAATTGATTGTAACATAGCATAAAGCTGATTAGAATCTCAGAAACATTCACGAAAATTCATCCTTTAAGACAACTCCAAGCCTCTCCCATTCCTCTGAAGGGTCCAAACACCTTCCAATACCTTTGCACAAACTGATGCAGTACAAAGGAAGAAATCAACACCTTTCTTGACACACTTATTCAACTATATTTCCCTTCACAAAACATTTGATTTGTATACTCAAATTAGCATTAAGAATTCCCAATTCCTTAAGGACCTTCAAAACACCTTGAAAGTCTTGAAAATAACTGATTACAATCAACTAGGTTCCTCAAAACATCAACCAATGATTATGTCATGCACAAGTTGTCTTAAATCTTCCATAATAGCACCATTGTTTACAAACACAAAATATAATTCTTAAGGCACAACCAAACCATTATTTGCTTAATAGATCTTTGTTTGAGTTAGTACAAAAAAAATGAAACTTTCAAAAGTCTGCCCTTACACACAAACTTAGTTCCTTTGTTCACTGTCCACATTACTAGTAGCCAAGCATCTGCAAACTATCACATGTATCTCCCAAACCATGCACACACTTCAAACTGTGATACTCATTCTTTATGCAGATTTAGAGGACCCAAAACCATTGAAGATGTCAACTTGCCTTCAAGAGACATCTAAGAAGATTAAAAAGGCGTAATGGACCAATCCCAACACTCCTCCAAGATGGACAACAAACAAAAACATTATTTCCCACATTTCACCCTTATAATCTAGTTACTGTGCAAAACCAATTTTGGGCCCTTAACTCCAAAACTTTCCAAAACACCAAGAAAATAAAGAATGATTATAGCACCAATTTCAGAGTTGCAAGACATACCTTAACCCATCACATGACTCCTTTGGGACAACTTTAAGAAAACTGACCTTTTCACTATTTTAGGCCTCCAAGTAGGCCAATTTTACAAAGGAACTACCCTTAGATCTTCACACCAGACTTCCAAACCCAAAAATAGTCTTTAATTAGGTCTCAAAACAAGATAATTTCTAGGTCTTAGGACCTTACCCACTCAACTAGGCTTCCAGTACAAAAACCCCCATTTTTCAATGCAAAGAGGGAGGGTTTATAGAAACTCCTATACACAGGACTTCCCAGACCATTCGAAAGCATCAAACATCTTCAAAATACCCTGTACAAGGTCAAAATTTCATTACATAGAACAGTCCTTCAACACTTTTCCAAAATCACTCCTTGGTTCCTCAAATTCTCATGGAAAAGTGCTTGTTTGAGCTAAGAACGGGCATCCTATTGTCATTAGTTTCATTCCAAGGCATGTTGAAAAATTAAATACCCTACTCTAAAAATGTACATGCCATCCCACTGAGAAACAAGTCATAACAGTAGCTGGGATGGTCATTTCATAATTAAATCCTACTCAAACCCTTGACTGGCTTGAAATGAGCAGTTTCAGAAAATTGTCAATTGCTCCCTTCAAACATAATGTTAAGCCCTCAGAACTGATGCATTAGAGAGTTAAGACATGTTCCTACAATATTATATTATTTTTCTATCAAGGGGAGGCTGTATAGATGTGTACAAGTGCACGAAAGTGCAAAAAAACCAATGAATTTCTGCAAAAGAGCATTTTTTTATTAAAAAAATGGATTTCAAAATGAACAAAAATCCTCCATTCGAGCAAATGGAGGTTGTTTAAACATTTTTCAATGACAACCAACTCCCCCCAATTCCTATAACTAACAAACAAACCACCTTTGAAAGCTCATATAACCGGTACATGGAAAATGTCTTTAATGACCCTCTTACAAAATGAAGATACCCAAAATTGAATCAAATTTCAAAATGGAAGCATAGATTGTCAAGGTTCTCCTACACCACAAACTTATCAAACACTCACAATGCCATTACACTCATTAGTTTTCAGAATCACCATCATGGTTATTCACTTTTAGTTAGGAATGTGCTCTAGCCAGCCTAGTGCTTCCATAATTTGTAGACATTTGTCTACATGCTAGGTTAACTTTTGTACATGATGATTATAAGTATTATTTAAATGAAGCCTTCAATAACATATATTTTTCAATTAACTTCAATGGATACATTTCTCAAGAACTAATATTCATCTCATTACCATGGTATAGATAAAATTATCTGCCATGCTGAAGAAAAAGACAAAGAGGAAACTAATAGATGAAGAGAAGGAAACCTTGAAAGAAAATGACAGAGTTCGGGTGGCGACATATCGTGAAAAGAAGAAGTTGGAAATGATTGATGAAAACAACCCAATTGTAGAGGAACCTCAACCATCAAAAAGAGAACATGAATTGACAGCACAACAGGCACGAATGCGAAAGCATCATCGTAAGACAGATTCAAATACCGTAGTTGGAGACACACCCTCTACGACAAGTGAATATGAAGGGAAACCATTAAGCACAAGCGAATATGAAGGGACACCATCTAGCACAAGTGAATATGGACAAACACCATCTACTGCAAGTGAATATGGAGGGACACCATGTACCACAAGTGAATATTGTTGGACACCATCCAACACATCTCAAGTTGACAGTACAGCATCACTCGAAATTGACAAAGAAGGTGTGCCATCATCCCCATGTGAACCTCAAGGTATGTCTTTTTCTCCACCCTCGATCGAAGGTACACAATCTAGCCCACCTCAGTTAGATATTGATGAAACTCCTAATATTGAGATGTATGTACCTAGGAGAACACCACCTAGAATTTTGCGTAGAAAGCCAAAGTATTTGATTAATATTGATGATGAGATTTTGTAGCACATGGAAGGTAATATTTCAAGACGCACTTGTAGAAGATATGCTGATAAGATTTGGTAATGATTCTTTGAAAGGCTAAATGAGACTGCAAGATGTCAACTATTTGTTGAAATGATGCAGGGTGTAAAGTATAGGAACATCATGAAGACTCTTGGATTGAGAACATCGAATGCATCGAGTGAAGACACTATTGTGAAGAATCTAATGGATGCTTATGAGAGTGTGGGTAAGACCTCATGCTCAAAGGATAGTAATGTCACCCAACGTGTCACTACATCAACTTTTATAAGCTGTCAAACAAAGAGAGCTCGTCTAATTAAAAAGACTAGTGAACAAACAGGAATTAGTAGAAAAAATTTATCAAGAGCCATTCAAAGGCAACAAAGAATTGAGGGCAATGATACAAATGAATTATGGGAATTCTTAGGGAGACTGTCATGAAAAGATAAAGAAGTTGTCCAAGCCTTGAGAACACTAATTGAAGAGTATTGGAAGAATAACACAAGGCCGTCTTTGAATCAAAGGGATGTGGTAAGAAGGAGAATCGGTATTCGAAATCATGAGCCACATCCAAAGCATTTTTTGGATATGACTCAAACCCAATTTTTTCAAAAATTTGAAAATGATTATCCTCAAATTAGTATTTCTCAAAGATTTTTTGAAATTCTTAAACCTTTTTACGTCAAGATAAATCACACACGCACTACTTGTTGTTGTAGACTACATATTGAGTTTTCTAACCATTATGATGTTTATCATTCTATATGTTTAGATTTGCATACTAACGATGTTTTGCAAGATTGTGGCATAGAAGCCCCACCAAAATCTTCAAGAGAGTTCTTATCAAAAAAATTATGTGAAATAGAGGATGGCCAAATATTCTATAGGACAACATGCTTGGATGGTTCATGCGAGCGTTACTGTGGCTTCCAGTGTATGCCAATATGTCAACATATGGAAAGCACAAATGAGGTGGGACAGAAACTAGTAGAGTTCGGAAAGTATAAAATAGTGGCATATGCTACAAAAGATGGGTCTGAAGCAAAAAGGTGTGATTTGGTTATTGAGAAGATTCCAGTGTACCAATTTATGACCACATTTCGTGATAGTATACTATCTAAGTATGCAATGCATACCCATAGAGCCCGATGGTTGGACACGCAGTTCAAGCTATGCAAGGACACCTTTCCAGTTGGAAGCATAGTATCCGTGGTTGACTTTGTAGAGAACTACACTCTACAGCCACAACATGAGGTGCAGTCACAGTATTACAACTCCACACAAATTTTGATATTTGTGCACATATCATTCGTTCATGCATCTGATAGTATAGATGAGAAAAGGAAGGTATTGAGGGAGTACCACTCTTACATTAGTGATGATCGCACACATTCTCCAGAGTTCGTGCAAGGTTGCTTCCAGATGTTCTATAGTGGTTTGGCTCAGAGGGGCATATAATACAATCAACATATAATATGGTCTGATAATTGTGCAACACAGTTCAAGAACTCGTGTATGTTCTACTAGTTGTGTAGGATACATGCCATTATAGGTGTTCAACATATGTGGAACTTTTGTGAGGCTGGACATGGAAAGGGGGAGCATGATGGTGCAGGAGCATGTGTGAAAAGAGCATTAGCATGAGAAGAGTTAAAGTATAAAGACAGTGCAAAGTTGACAGATGCAAAATCAATTGTTGAGTGGTGTAATGCTTTGATGGGTCCAGGTAATGAAGGTACGTCTTTAGTTCATAGATTTTTTTGGTTGATGGATGATACTAACATTGCACCATATGAAGACTATTGTACACTAACAAGATCAAGTGAGGTACACTCTTTCCTTAGCTCAAATTTAGGTTCATGGAGTATCGATACACGATAGATGGCATGCTTTTGTTCTTCATGTACAATGCAAGCCTGGAATGATTGTGAGTCAAGGGAGTGGGCTGACAAATGGTTCACAAGTTATCTTAGCCCACTTCACACGTATCGCCCTTCGATGGTATTGGAACTGACACAGATGGATTCATCGGTCGACTTTGACCATGTATCAGATCTAGTTCAACCAGGTGATATATCTACTTTCTTAGTTGTTGAAATTCCATATCATTATCTTACTTTGTACTGTATTCGTAATGTTGACAAATTTCAAGAGATTTTTTGCACATACCAATGCAGGTCATGTTTATGTAGTTATTGCAGATGAAGACAATGAAGAGGGAATAGACTATTACTTGTGTTGTTGTGTTCAGACCAAAAAAAAATTGGAGGCCCCAATTATAGATGGAGAAAACATCGAATACCCTACAGGCTTAGTTGTGGTTACTGGAACATGGCTTAGAAGGTACCCACATTCAAGTGTTAAACATTGGCTATTTTAGGACTTTGACATGCATCATAAGATTCTTCATTACTCGAACCTTGTCGTGGCATCGAATGTTTATTTGACCAAATATGGGGGTAGACCTTTGAACAAGACGTTATGGAAGGTCTGTGAGTCTGACCATGAAGCAATACTTGACACAATAAAGAGTAGAGCAGACCCGGATGATTCGTTGGATTAATTTGTAAGTATATGCACATTGGTTCTTATTAATTTATACTTGTATGCACATTAATTTGTTTGATGCCAATGCTATCATCTTCTTTTATAGTGATTGGTGTCCCCTTGCAAAAAAAATAGATATATGAGCCATCCAAGAGAATGTCAGCCAGAAAAGCAATGCAACATCCTTATTTTGATGCCTACATGCAACATCTATAAGTTCCTTCCATCTATTTTTATTTCATTTCCATTTTGGATGCTCTTTCTTTTTCTCTTTTACTTTGCGTATTTGTAAGTAAACTACTAAAAATTGATTGATCTTTCGTTGCAAAAAATGCTGATTTAAGAGCCATCAAAAAGAATCTCAGCCAAAAAAGCAATGCAACATACTTATTTTGATGATTTTGACAAATCTCAATTTATATTTCAAGCCATTATAAGAGAGCGTGTGAAGCTTAGCGAGGGAATCTCAAGTTACTCATTTGAAGTTAACCTCATAATGAGCACCTATGATGTAGACATTTAAAGAGAATCTTGAATGTATGAGTGACATTGTAAAAGATCTGAGAGAACGAAGTGCTAGAGGCATTGTAATAAGATTTAATTACATAATGAGATATACTCAAATATTGTAAGATTGGAGTTCACGTTTGGTGTATTAGCACCTTGTTCTGTAAATGCCTTGAGTAGGAAAATTTGCAAACTTTGAATTTTGAAATGTAAACAATGTGAAAAAGGTCCTATAAAGGTCATGTAAACAATTTGTACACATTTTTCTAAAACTCGTGTGACCAAGCGGAATATTCCAACAAATCTGAATAGGTATGTTTATGGTAGGCATGGTCCTCTTTCACACCAAAACACGTGGAATTGCTCCGAGCTATGTTCCACCGGATCGATCCCTTAAGGGT
Source organism: Sequoiadendron giganteum (assembly GCA_007115665.2). Taxonomy (NCBI): domain Eukaryota; kingdom Viridiplantae; phylum Streptophyta; class Pinopsida; order Cupressales; family Cupressaceae; genus Sequoiadendron; species Sequoiadendron giganteum. Next base: position 361,512,534 of record CM021107.1, on the reverse strand, counting down.
CCAAAGTGCAAAATAGCTGCAAAATTTAGCATGCTATTACTCAAATACCATAACACTTAGAAACTTCTCGTCTGATCCTACAGAAAGGCATTGGCCCCCTCTACAAAAACCTCTCTCAGTTTTGGCTATCTTGGAGTGGTTTTCTCATGGCAGCAGATTTTCACTTGATGGAAAAAGCATCAAATTCAAGCAATGCAAAGTTGCAAAGTGGTGCAACTTCCGTTCTGCAACTTGTGTGACCAAGCAGACTATTCCAACACATCCGAATATGTATTTTTTATGCTAGGCATGGTCCTCTTTCACACCGAAACACATGAAATCGCTCTGAGCTATGTTCCACCGGATCGATCCTTTAAGGGTCCAAAGTGCAAAATGGCTACAAACTTCAGCATGCTATTACTTGGATACCGTGACACTTGGAAACTTCTTGTCTGATCCTACAGAAAGGCATTGGGACCCTCTAGAAAAATCTCTCTCGGTTTTGGCTATCTTGGAGTGGTTTTCTCGTGGCGGCAGATTTTCACTTGATGAAAAAAGCATCAAATTCAAGCAATGCAAAGTTGCAAAGTGATCCAACTTTCGTTCTGCAACTTGTGTGACCAAGCAGACTATTCCAACACGTCTAAATATGTATTTTTACGCTAGGCATGGTCCTCTTTTGCATCGAAACATGTGGAATCGCTCTGAGCTATGTTCCACTGAATCGATCCCTGAAGGGTCCAAAGTGCAAAATGGTTGTAAACATCAGCATGCTATTACTTGGATACCGTTACACTTAGAAACTTCTCGTCTAATCCTACAGGAAGTCGTTGGGTTCCTCTAGAAAACACTATCTCAGTTTTGGCTATCTTGGAGTGGTTTTCTTGTGGCGGCAGATTTTCACTTGATGGAAAAAGTGTCAAATTCAAGCAGTGCAAAGTTGCAAAGTGGTGCAACTTTTGCTCTGCAACTTGTGTGACCAAGCAGATTGTTCCAACACATTCAAATAGGTATTTTTATGGTAGGAATGGTCTTGTTTCACACCGAAACACATGGAATCGCTCTGAGCTACGTTCCACCGTATCGATCCCTTAAGGGTCCAAAGTGCAAAATGGCTGCAAACTTCAGCATGCTATTACTCGGATACCATGACACTTAGAAACTTCTCATCTAATCCTATAGAAATGCATCGGGCCCCTCTACAAAAACCTCTCTCGGCTTTGGCTATCTCAGAGTGGTTTTCTCGTGGTGGCGGATTTTCACTTGATGGAAAAAGCATCAAATGAAAACAATGCAAAGTTGCAAAGTGATGCAACTTCAGCCTCACAAGAATTTGTGTGGACCGTTTATCATTCCAACACATTCAAATAGGTATTTTTCGCTAGACATGGTCCTTTTTCACATCGAAACACGTGGAATCGCTCCGAGCTATGTTCCACCGGATCAATCCCTTAAGGGTCCAAAGTGCAGAATGGCTGCAAACTTCAACATGCTATTACTTAGATACCGTGACACTTAGAAACTTCTTACTCAATCCCATGAAGGTATTGGCCCTCTAGAAAACCTCTCCTAGTTTCTTTGCCATCTTAGAGTGTTTTCTACATATGGATTTTCACTGATGTGGAAAAGATCAAATGGAAGCAAGGAAAGTTGCAAAGTGGTGCAACTTCCATTCTGCAACTTGTGTGACCAAGCGGACTGTTCCAATATGTCTAAATAGGTATGTTTATGCTAGGCATGGTCCTCTTTCACATCGAAACACATGGAATCACTCTGAGCTATGTTCCACCGGATTGATCCCTTAAGGGTCCAAAGTGCAAAATGGCTGCAAATTTCAGCATGTTATTAGTTGGATACCGTGACACTTAGAAACTTCTCATTTGATCCTACAGAAAGGCATTGGGCCCCTCTACAAAAAATCTCTTGGTTTTGGCTATCTTAGAGTGGTTTTTTCATGGCGGCGGATTTTCACTTGATGGAAAAAGCATCAAATTCAAGCAGTGCAAAGTTGCAAAACGGTGCAACTTTCATTCTGCAACTTGTGTGACCAAGAGGAATGTTCCAACACTTCTGAATATGTATTTTTACGCTAGGCATGGTCCTCTTTCGCACCGAAATACCTAGAATCGCTCTGAGCTATGTTCCACCAGATCGATCCCTGAAGGGTCCAAAGTGCAAAATGGCTGCAAACTTCAGCATGCTATTACTTGGATACCGTTATACTTAGAAACTTCTCATCTGATCCTATAGGAAGGTGTTGGGCCCCTCTAGAAAAATCTCTCTCTGATTTGGCTATCTTGGAGTGGTTTTCTCGTGGCGGTGGATTTTCGCTTGATGGAAAAAGTGTCAAATTCAAGCAGTGCAAAGTTGCAAAGTGGTGCAACTTTTGCTCTGCAACTTGTGTGACCAAGCGGACTGTTCCAACATGTCCAAATAGGTATTTTTACGCTAGGCATATTCCTTTTTTGCACCGAAACACGTGGAATTGCTCCGATCTATGTTCCACCGGATCGATCCCTTAGGTTGGAGGAGTCTAAAGTTGCAAATTTGTAAGTTGCTTAAAGCAACAAATTTGAAATGATATTGAATGGCCCAATTAGCACTCATTACATCTAGGTGATGCTCACAGAGGTGAGGCACTAGGCCTTCCTGAGAGGTCACCCATTCCAGTATAGTCCAGCTCAAGTGCTTAACCACGAAGTTTTTTTCCCAAGGTTAAGCCCACTTAGCTTACAACCCCATTTGCAAAACCTTCAGCAAGTGTTGTGCCTTATGAAACATTCATTATAGAGCCCCTTTAGCTCATCAATTGATAAGTAGGAGGTATTTTCTACAATGTGTCAAATTGTGATATTGCTATCAGGATTCCATTGAGCAGCCATTTGTAGTATTAGATATAGCTCTAGCTTCTACAGTATTGCACATGATTGCAGACAGTTTCAAAGATCTAGATGACATCAATAGTTCACATTACTCAAGAAGGATGAACATCTTAAAGACATTTGCGGAAATCAGGACAAGTAACCTTCTTGTGGACTTAGGGTTGTAATATTTGATCTACAACATGTTCCACCATTTCTTTAGTAGGATCAAGAACACACATGTAATGAAGGTGTGTTTATAGCCATGAAAGATTATGGTTCAAACTATCCAGAAGAGTGATGTTTTATCTCAACCAACCATATCTATACCATGGTTTGTTTGGAAACAAGGATGGGTTCTCTCTTCATCGGCATAAACATTATTCCTCGATGTGTTCACACCAATGTTACAAGACTAGGACTCGCCTCGGACTTGACAAGCCATTTTTTGACCTGGACTTGGGCTCGGAGCCCAGACTCGACAAATAGAAAAACCTAAGAAATTCAAAGATTTTTAAGGATTTAAAACTTGTTTCATGCACCCTTTAATAAATAAACCTTAAAGACACAATAGCATCATCAAATAGAAATTACTGTGATCCCATACACAAACATACATCAATCACATAAGTATAAGCACAAATTTTAGCTGAAGGAAATAACACATTTAGATATATAAATATTGTGATATTGCTATCAGGATTCAATCGTGTAGTTTTACAAGTCAAACTGATTGACCCATGATTCATCAGTAGTGGTTCACAAGAACCCATCTCTCATGATAATGAATGGTACATAAGGAGGAAGATAAATCTTCATAAATTTCTTCTATCACAAATGAGATAAGTGCTTGGTTTCATGAAGGTCATGAGACAACCATTAATGGGGAGTGGATGCATGAAGAACTGATGGAGAATGATAATGGCTTCAGACCTACTATAAAGGAAAAAAAAAATTATTTCAATGATGCAAGAGGTTTTTGGTTTCACTACCAAAATGAGCCTATGAAGAATGCATGTGAAACTCCTTTTGACCTTGAGGGTGTTCTTACTCCATCTCAAGGATCATGCATTGAGGATGACATAGATCAATGCTAGGGCTAACCAATTAATAATTATACATGTGAATAAGTCAAACATGTACATCTCAATAAGGGAAGTACAAGTACTCAAAAACATGTAAGCCTCAAAAATTATACACATGAATACATAGTATACACAAATTAAAACAAAGTATATGCACGAATACAAGGTATATATGCATGAAAACATGTAAGCCACAAAGTATACATTCGAATGCACATAAGTCACAAAGTATACACGTAAGTTGTAAAGTATACACTTGAATACATGTAACTCATATCTATTGAACCATCAATTTAGAATGCAAATATGGATAGGCATCGATAAAATATATTTGTATTAACCAAATAGCCATGTAGGCATACATCAATATATGTTGATATAAGTATGAAATATATGTAAAAAATAGCCATATAGGCTTACGAGAATGCCATCTAGCCATACAATATCAAATATGTCCAATAAAAATATGTACAAAAGTGTCATGCAGGCATACAACAAAGGACTCTGGAATCAAAAGTCGTTGCTCTCCATGTCTTGGAAATAAAATCTTTCCCTTTCCTTTTCGCTCGGATGGTGATAGGTCTGTCACTCCTTTTTGCTACGCTCGTGGAGTGCTCCTGCTACTCCTCCTAGGGTTTAGTTCATGGTGAATTTTTAACTATTACAATAAAAAGTAAAGACATGAATATATAGAAATTACATTATAAAAAATGATATATTTGACAAAATAATCACTTACAACCATCTCACGATCTCTCCCCACAAGGGAAATATTCTCACACCCATGCTCAGGCATTCTCAAGCCCTATATAAACCATACAAATAAAAATTAAACTACGTGAATCAATAATGGTTTGATTTTTCACTAACTAACATCTATAGCAACAAATGTAAATTGAAATTTACTAATTTGCTTCCTACCTCTTCTATCAGAGCCATCGAGGATTGTATAGCAGATGTCACACCAATATCCATTGCCCTCGTCACATTCGGAGGTGTATCGCCTCGCAACAACTAAAAATAAAACATCAAATTATTCAATGTAATCAATGATGTGCATGTATAAACTACACAAATCTATTAAGTACTTGTTTCATTAGTTAAACTCTTTATTCTATTACCTGCGTGAACATTTGAGTAAATCCACCACCACTGGGAAGTGTTCCATCAAAACCTCCAATATTAGTCTGTTCAACATCAAAAATTGCATATTAAATTACCATTCGTAAAATAATTCCATTAACATGCAATAAATTTATAATTGTTTACTAGTTACATACCCTAGCGATAGGTGTACTGCAGAAATAGGTTGGTGGGGGGCCATTGTATCCAGTCTCAACACTGTGACCCTGCAATTTTATTAAAATCATAAAACATTTTTAGTTAATCTTGCATTTCAAAATCGAAATTTAATAAATTAAATTCAATGAACACATGCACTAACTTTTACCTGACTATCAATGCCATATGCCTCATGCAAAATTTCAGCTACCCTCTCCATCTCCATAGCTGTAGATGGATCCTACGTACCAGTCTCCTGAGGGTCAGTGGGGTCATGTGAACAAGTAGCCCCACAAGATTGACACAAATGTGTTTGAAGGCCACCACTCGAAGACTCCCCTGGATGGCATTGTAGAATAGGGCTAGTATGATGGATGACACTCTGGGTCAAAGTGTTGATTGCCTATAATGTCTCTACGTCAACACTTTCCTTTGCGATGGAAGGCATAACAATGTTCTCACAAGGTGGCCTAGCAAGAGCTCATCTACCTTGCCACGTAGGATCCGACTGTGCACTAGGTCTATCCTGAGCTGAGCCCCCACCTCTCCCCTGGAAATCCCTCATATCAAAATAATTTGGGATTTTGTTCAATATGAACTCACTGTATAGTTTCCTAAGGAAATATTGCGGGACCTCGCAATTGTTGCACGGTGGGTAATCGAAGACCATGTACCACCTATCATAAAACCGGTCCCTAATATGTCGGTGGTGGCACCAATGGATAGGAAACCTCTTCGCATTGAGGGTAAGATTTTGATTTGTGCGTGGGTCGGTGAATAATGAGCACAAATCACCTTTTGTAATTTTTAAAATCTTTCACATCCTTGTATGATAGGTTATTTGCATAATAGTCCCTAGCCGCCCGCCGCCTATCTTCCCATCCAATTATTTGTTTGCTAATTGAATCTACGTTTTCTAACATATCTTTCAATGAATTTGCTAGGGTGATTCTTTTTGTGGTTGAACCATTTGGATCACTCAACCTATTGATCAAATCCTTAATTTGTTTTTTGTTGTTCTCAATTTCACTCATTAAATTTTGTTGAGTGCCAGGAGGGGGTTGAGTGATTGGTGGAGGAGGTTGATGTTGTGGTTGATTTTGATCTTGAGGATTTGGTTGGTCTTCCTATTGAGGATTTTGAGGGTTTGCAGGTTGATTTTCATCTCCTAAAAATTGAAACAAATAGATATCAAATTCAACCTAAAACTAACACATTCAAAACAAAAACCATAGAATCCTTACCTCTCACAGGTCCTTGTCATTGTGGTGCCATCGTTGTGAAGAAATACAAATTGTTGGTGAAGAGATTCACCTCCTAGAATGCGAGCACGATATTGTGGGGTTTTTGTCATGCGTGCAACAAAATTAATCGAATGCAAAATGAGAGATTTGTATCATTTTTCTTTTAATACCAATAACGCGGAGGCACACATAACGGCCGTGGTTATGGTTTTCCAACTTTTTGAGGGCGTCCATGGAATTAAAAAAAGCATCATTTCTGCACCCCACATACACAACAGGATATCGGGTTGTGATTGTTGGAAGTTAAAGCATGTAGCATTTAATTCCTATTTTTCTCACAATTTCTTTTTTCTTATTGATTTTAAAAAGAAACATGTTTGGAATTTTTTTCAGTTTTGTATTTTATTTTAAAATATTTTGTCAAAGAAAATAATTAAAGTTTGAAAATTTTTTGAAAGAAAGATATTAGTTTTGATTACAATGAACTGAGAGACTAGTATTTATATTTTGCCTTTCTCCCTCTTTGTCACTGGCCATTGCTTTATGCTTTTTCTTCATTAATCTTCTCAGCATTGTTATGATTTTCTTCATCCTTCTTTTCTTTATCAATTGATTTTCCATTGTTATCTGAAGGTATATTCATCTCTGGGATGTCTTGTATTGTTTCTTCAACATTATTTTCAGGCTTCGTCATATTCAAGGTTATTGTAACCACAATTGCTATTTGGTACGTAATATACACAAAGGTAGCACATGAACTGACTTTAGACACTAAAAAAATGTCCTGAGCTTGCGAACATCATTTTTACACTAATTTTCATCCTTTCCACATAATTTTAATTATTTAATTATTTCCTAATACCACATTCTTATATTAATTAAATAATTTTATATTATTTAATTTATTCATTTTAACTCTATTCTTCTATTGATTAATTCATTTTCAAAAATGTCTTGATCCTACAAACATCATTTTTACACTAATTTTTGTCCTTTCCACATTATTTTATTTATTTAATTACATCACTAATTACAATTATTCTTCTAATTTAATTAAATAAATTCTTATTATTTATTTAATTATTCATTTCCCCTTTCCTCTATAATTAAATAATTATTTTATCCATATTTATCCACTCTCTAAATACAATTATTTCAATTATTTATCCCACTTTTGCACATGCAATAATTAATTATTAAACTTTCATGTAAATTCTACCTCATGTTTTGACTAACACTTTATTCTAGTTCTCCTTTCATGTAATCAGTTGACTCACTCTTGATCTGACTTATTTCCATAATTAGCTCACTTAACACCTCATACATTGAGTCAACAGATTTATCTATTCTTCTCAATAATCCTCCACCATCAATCTCATCATTTCACCTCTTAATCCTCACCGTTCATCTAATTTTAATTTCTATAAAATCAAGATTTCAACCTCATTTGAATCCAGCCACATTATTTGATATTTTTCTATCATTTGTCTACATTAGCTTATTGCAGATTGTGCACACTTGATATTTGAGAGCAACAAAGTGAAATTGAGAAGAGCAAAGAAGAACTAACTTTGACATAAGAGTTGAGGTATATATGATTTATTATTTTGATTTCTTGTGTCATGTTGTGCTTCATTGTTAGATTATGGTCTTTTAGGATTGAATTTAGATAGATTTATGGTTTTTATCAATGGTTCCTAATTTTCTCCTAATTTCTTTGTTGATAAATTGGTGAACCCGATGTGAACTAGCTGTTTTTTGTGAAAATTTTGAGAAATTATAAGTCATAGGAAGTCCACCACAATTGTTTTGAGAAGCACTAGAATTGTTATGGAGTGCATTGCAATCATCCTGAGCAACATCATATTTAAAGGATCATAAATCACATTTGTGCGAAGGTGCACAGCATCTGTATTGTGACATGTGTGAGGATTTTTACACCGCATTCATCAAATCTTGCACTGCATCTGAAAGTGGTTTTAGAATTTATAAATTTTATAATGATTGATGTTTCTGATCATTACACAATGCTAACAACCATTTTTTTGACATCCTAACATTGAGATCATATTATTTGGGTTGTTGGTTTTGGCATAGTAGTTCAATTTCTTTGTTTGTAGGTCCTAATTTGGTGTGCCGAAATTGTCCTGAACTGTACCACAATCATCAATTTGTGTGCCACATCTGATCTAACTTTGCACTAAAATTGTTGAGTCTTGCATTGCAATTGTTGAAATTTGCACCATAACTATGTTGAACTGCATCTTACTATGAATCAAAAAGAGGTATAAATTTTTTTATTTCTGCAATCTAATTTCAATAGGCTAAGGACTTTTGGTACTCTTGATTTTTAGTTGTGTGGTGATCATTTGGGAGAATAATTTGAATCAAACTACTAATCTAATTTCTTGCTGTATCGATTTTCAAAAATTATCTTATAAGCCCCTGCTTATGATTTTTAGATTAGGAACATTTGGAATTTGTGCTTAAAAAGAACAATTTTCTACCATGTTTGGTGCACTTGCACCATGTGTCTACCCAAGCTATTGTGTACGTATCCTCTCCCCTTACACACTTGTGTGATCCTGGGTGCAAGAGATACATAGTAGCTTCTTCTTTTTTTCAATAGGAGGCCTTCCTCGGGATTTCATCACCTTAGGCTTTGAACTCAAGCACATTTGTTGGAAGGCTATATCAAAGGGGGGAGAACAAAATATTTACCCCAAGGAATGTCAACATCATTTGAAGTCGAGTTGTGAGACCCTTGGTCCATCAAGATTTTCTTTGGTGAATATATTGGAAGAGACCCCTCTAATCTCAAGCTATTAAAAATGAGCCCTTTGTTCACAATATTTTCCCACTAGAAACCATTATTTTAGTAGCCTAGGATCCTTCAGTCATGATTCTGGTATAGTACAATGCACAATATCATGCATGAAGTTACTCACCATGTATGCTCTTGAGTTGAGATAGGAACCTCTAGGTTAGCATTTTAGCCTCTTAAGGAGAGAGGAAAGGTGAGCCTATTGTCGTATTAGGTCTGTGCCACAAGACCTCTAAATATTCGCTCTCAAAAGAGAAGCATTTTAGAATGATCTTGGTGCATTAGTAATCTTGGGTATGGTGGGCCTATACTAGGTGAACACACCCATTTAAATAATTAGGTTGTGCTTGTCTTCATACTACCTTCTATTTATACAATATTGTTGAATCCATTGGACCTTTCACCCTTACGCCTTTTACCCAAGTGTCAAAGATTCAAACAACCAAATCTATATTCTAAGTGTTCATTGTCCAAAACTAAAAAAAATCCAAAACAAAAAACCACTTTAAAACCCTTGATTTTAGGTCAAAACCATAGAATCACATATGTCAGAGTCAGAACTATATTTGTCAAAATCAAAATCGCATTTGTTAGTATTATGCGACGCATTTATACAAATAATATTATGGAAACCCAAAAACTACAATTGTTTGAAACTGAGCCGCATTTGTGTGACACAATTATCCAAACCAACACCACATTTGTTAGTTTTTGAGCCGCATCTATCTAAAACCAGAACACTACATCTGTGGCTTTTAGCATCATATTTGTTAGATTTCCCTGATGCATTTGTCTATATTGAAAATTTAGAGTCAATTCTTGAGAATCCATATTACAATCTTGATTTAGATAGTGACCATACATAGAGACTAGAGACTTGCATATTTTGTCTTTTGCTTTTAGTATTTTCTCATCTTCCTAGTTTAGGTTGCATCTCTTAGCTTAATAATTGTCATACCATCATCCTAGATAGTCACCTTTGTATTTTGAAATTAGGAAACTTACTAAACCTTGATCAAACCAGATTCATCTATTCAAGTATCTTTACCTCATAATATTTTAGCTATATTATCCACAAGTTGAGCCTCAAACTCATATGTCTAGTTTAGGTTCACTTTTATCAAATCGTTATCCTATTTTTTTTCCTTCTTGAGGTCATGATATTTTGATCTATTGCCTTGGTCTATCATTATTTTCCATGTATCCTTTTCAAATTCCAAAGTCCAGAAAATCAAAAATCTCCAAAAACATAGTAACCTCATAATCGTTTTGCATCCTTTAATCCAAAAATTCCAAAAATATAGTGTAAACTCATACTCATTTTTCATCCTTAGATCCAAAAAACCCAAAAATGTAGTGTAAATTCATCTTATACTTAGTTTGCATACATCCAAAAATCCCAAAATCTAAAAAAAATAATTTAAAAACCAAAATCAAAAAAAATCCTAAAATCCAAAATATTTGGGAAATCATAAAATCCAAAAATATTTGAAAAAACATAATCCAACCAAAATCCACCAACTTATCCATCCAAAACATCCCATTATCCATCCTAATCCAAACTCAAAACCATGTCTTCATTTTATCTTGATCTTCTATGTAATCAAGTTAAATACCATATGCTCTATCAATACCAACAAACCACAAGCATTGGTAACCCATTCATTGATCCTTAATATCAATCACCCATAGTCCTTATCCAACCACTGATCTATCCCTCTTACCAAAAATCCATAAGCTCTAGTCATACATCCATCTACCCTCACTATTAAGAACTAGTTAATACAATCCATACCATTAATCCCCAATAAGCATCCATTAGTCATCCTTATCCTAGACTTGACAAGGGAAACCAATCTTCCATCCAAAGCCTTCCTCAATAGAAAACCATATCATAGATCCCTATTATTATAGAATCCACCTCTTCTTGCAGTGCTTCATCCACTGATCCATTGCTATCCACTCCATCCCAATCCACAAATCCATCTAATAAAATCACATTTATCGATGATCTCCTTGAAAGAATAAATAAGAATGCTCACCTCCGAAGGGAAAATAAAGTTAGAAAATCTCATCACATTTCTAATCCTACACCATCCAACCATCTTCCACCATCATGTCTTCCATTTCTTACCAATCTCAAAAATATCTTCCTATTGAAACTCCATTATTGTCATGCCAAAATCTTGAGTCTATCAAAGAAAATCCTATCATTGTCCAAAATCACATTTCATTGCCTAAACCTTTGGATCTATGTCAAGAGAACAATCCAAAGAATGATGAAATAAACTCCAAGATAAATCAAGATCAAGTTACCCAGAATGTCCCTATAGATCATTATGATATACAAGTTAAATCAATCCTTGATCAATGTCCTATTCATAGTATCCATGATAATCCAATCATTGATCATGATCCAATCCTTTAGTCCATCCAATAAACTCGTCTAGATGCTCATGATATTTAATTTAATCCAATTTGATATCAAGATCCCATCTCCAATCATTGCATCCAACATGAGCCTATCTTTGATCAAGATCCTACCATTGATCACGAAATATAAAATAATCCTCTCATCAACCTTTATACCATCCATGATCAAAATTTTTCACTTGATTCTATCCAAACTCCAAACAAATCCATTTCCCAATATGAGACACTTGCCTCCCTTAGAAACACAAATAAACAAATAACTAACATGGATAACATTAAAGAAGAACATAAAAAGGCTACTATTGATCAAGTCAAACAAGAGAATACAAAAGCTATTATGGATCAAATCAAAGATGAAGATATAGAAGCTAACATGGATTAAATCGACAGTCCAAATGATTAAGAAGCAACAAGATTGATGAAGGATAAATCAAAAATATCCTATCAACTAGGATCATCTACTTTTGTTAGATCAGGCTTTCTCATAGAGGAGAAAATTCCTAGAAATGGTTTCCAAATACACAATGATGGGTTTGCATCTTACTTCCAAAATAACAAATACCCCATCACAAATAGAATATTTTAGAGAATGTATTATCAAGGAAGATTACTAGGCCTTCATGAGCAAGGTATTCTAGAACTAGTATAGTTTCAAGAAAATCCTAGACATCAAGGTCTTGGCTATTCTTCAATAAAAAAATCAAATGATGTTAGTGATACCTCCACAATATTGGGGGAAAATTTATCCAATACAAACATCAAAATAGGGGCCACAAGTATTCCTTATAATAAGGTTGTTGCCAACACTCTGTCCATCCACACCATAAACCATCATTCCCAATTAATTAAACCTATCAATTGGAACCAACAAAAACAAAAGTCTTACAAATCTAAATCCAAAATCAAATGTCAAAATCTATTGAATGCAAAAAATTCAAGTGGACAAATGAAGTTAAAATGGATCCCAAATAAAAATGGATCAAGTAAGAAAAAGGAATTCAAATCCAATATCCAATAAAAAATTGGAGCCACAAGGAAAGAGGTCTCCTACATATAAAAAATACCCACCTCCTTCAAAATGGTCATCATGCAAGGCATATAAAAGTGTTGGTGCTAAACACTATCCCAATCAAAATTCCAAACTCTATCATCCATCATCCCAAGTTTGGAAAATAAAAATCCCTACATCCAAAATGTCAATTAATCCATTCACATCTACCATCATACATCATAATCCAAAATATCATCTAAATTTAAAAAATCCTACTTCACAAATCCATCACATCTTGGAAAAAACTCTTTATCATAAGGACTCCCATGGAATTCTATCATGATGTGTGTATTTAAATAAGGCCAACCCTACTATCATAAATGATCACAATGACACCCATTAGTTGTATACAAGTGTTATGATCTTGACAAGGAAACTCCTCCATAAAGGTCACTATTCACATATCATGACATCTACATCTACACCAACACCATCAAAGGATTCAAAACAACCAGTGATCATCCAAAACATCAAGGCTATCTAGAAAATACAAAAAAAAGAGAAAAAAATTGTCACCCTGATGAAAACTTGGCAGACAGGCATCTTGTGTCACATCAAAAACCAAAATAAATAAATAATAATAATAATAATAATAAAGAGAATAAATTCATCCAGTAGTGAAAACCATTCTTATGACACTTTGGATAAGCACCATGATGAAAATCTTGCAAACAAGCGTCATGTGTAAAATCAAGTATCTATGTGGACCATTACACTTAGGGGTAGGTTGTCTTATCTTCCATATATTTCCCATGAAATTCCCATCTATTTATCCAATCCATATCATTTCCATCCATATTCCCTACCTACCTTAATCTTGATAAGGATTGGGGCATAAACATAAATAATTCTTTGGGAAAACTCTTGACATGTTAATCCTTTGGTCATATACTATCCATGAAATATGTCATTGCCTACATAGCATTATCCAAACCCATATCTTAGAGAAAAAAAATCATTCATGTGTGGCATAGTCCTTGGAGATCATATTCTATTCTTCCATCCAATAATCCTCACGTTTCCTATCCTTTACCAAAGAAGTCCATTATCCTTTCATACCTATTGCAAGACTTAGTTTTCTCTTGTCATTGGTTTAAGGATTCTAATCCACTTATCCAACATCCCTCCATAATCCCATTCAATCCCAAAAATAATTCATTCCAAATGCAACAATCCTAATCCATACAAACTTTCTATGAAATCTAACACATCATCTGAAACATTCCTTGGCTTTGTTCCCAACCTTGGTACAAACCCTTGATCCTTTAGTCACATTATCATCAATGGGATATGTCTTTCCTAGTCCTCACATTTTTGGGATGTGTCCTTCCTATGTCAACAATGTCATCATCATCACCACTCAATTAGTTTTCATCCTGACTAGGGGAAAGATCATGTTTATCCTTGTATCCTTGTGCATTCTTGCTCACTTGCTTGTGGGTATATTTTGCATGCATTTTTCATGGTCCTTATAACATAACATCCATAACAAAACCTTTCCTCTCGTAATAAATTTCTCCCACCTAATGTCACCCATAATAACTTGTCCTATACCTAAATGGGAGAAATTCCTTAACCTAGATTTTCAAATGGGATCTCCAACATGGTATCAAAGGACATTACCACAATAAAATCTAAAAACATTCAAATATTCCTTCAAAAATATAAAAAAAATCTAAATATTTCAAAAATCCAAAAACATCCAAATATTCAAAAATTCCAAAAACATCCAACTACTTGAAAAAGTACAAAAATATCCAAATATTCTTTGAAAAATCCAAAAAAAATCAAAATATTCCAAAAAGTCCAAAAATAGTCATAAAATGTCAAAAATGTCAAAAACAACATTGGCCATCAAGTATGTGCTAATGTTAGTCCAAATAATCAAACTATGGAGTCTCTACACATGTACATAGGCAAGTCCACCATTGATGAAATCCTGAGGCCTAGGTTTGTCCCTTAGGGTCCGTCATAATAAAAATTTTGTCCATCATAGTCCACATCATATAATAAAATATTTCTTGCTAAGGTTGACACTTTGATCAAACACAAACATGATATCCTATAGAGAATCGAGCCAAAAAATGATGAAACAACAAATGAACCATCCAACCAGACTCCAATCATAACTGATCAATTGCCTAATCATAAGTATCTATCAACATCGATTACCCTTATCAACTATCATTTGTCTTATACAAGTTGTTACACCCTTGAAACCAAGCCAGGTGTCTTATGTGAAGTGTTCCATTCCTAAAACCAAACATAATCCTATCATTTATCTTATACATGATTTTGCATTATCAAAACCAAATTAGAATTTTTATATGAGATGCTTCATTTCCTAAAACCAAACATTATCCTTACAATCCTATCAGCAAACACTCATTAATTGGCAAACTCATTTAGTCTAGTTAGTCTTATATTTTTATTTGATTAATCTTTGGTCATGTTACTATGCCACTTGAGGAAGTCCACAAGTCATGAGAGGAGTGATGATGGATCATGACCTTTTTCTTTTTTTCTTTTTGTTTGTGGTTTGTCTCGGCAATATGACTAAGGCAACTAAGTTCCTTATGTGTGAATGGGGTTCCATCTAACACAATCAAAATATCCTATGCAAGTTAAAGGTCATCTAACACTTTCTTGCACCAGAACTAACATGCTTTATGGTTACTTCCTCACATATTCCGACAAGGTTCTATTGTCACTAGTATGTGTCATGGCACTTCTTGTTTGCAATGTGTTCGTTTACGCAAAAGGATAACATTTCACACCTTGGTCTATATCATTCCTTGGTGTTTGGTAGTGATTTCCAAAATAAAATGCTCTACGATGATAATCATGCACTAAATTTAAAGCTCAAAAATCTATCATCGTAATCATACATCAATTTCAGTCCATTTCATGCATCTCATGTCACTTCAACTAACCATTATTTACTTCTTACTAAAAATTTCTTCTAGTTAGCATTTATTTTATCAGTCCTCGCACTTAAACACATCAAATCCACTTGTCAGAAAATTTTCCAAATTTCCTAAGGGGTACCATGTTATCCCATCATTATTGAGGCATGACAGGGCATACCGTGGTAGGTCCTGAGCCAAAAATTTCTTATTATTTTTTTGACACAACACTCAAAATCATATTGTATCAAAGAGGGGTAAAATGTAGAGACTGAAAAATGTCTTGAGCCAGCGAACGCCATTTTTACAGTAATTTTCATCTTTTCCACATAATTAAGTAATTTTCAATTATTTAATTATTCCCTAGTACCACATTCTTCTATTAATTAAATAATTTCATATTATTTAATTAATTGACTTTAACTTTATTCTTCTGCTAATTAATTAAATAAATCTTATTTATTTAATTACTTCACTAATTACCTTTATTCTTTTAATTTAATTAAATAAATTGTTATTATTTATTTGATTATTCATTTTCTCTTTCCTTTATAATTAAATATTTTTTAAATTATTTAATTTGTCCATATTTATCCACTCTAAATAAACAAGATTTATTTATTTTATTTATTTAGCCCACTTTGTACATGCAATAATAATTAATTATTAAACCCTCATGCAAATTCCACCTCATGTTCTGACAAACACTTTCTTCCAGTTCTCCTTTCATGCAATCAGTTGACTCACACTTGTTATGAGTTATCTCCATAACTAGCTCACTTAACCCCTCATGCATTGAGTTAACTGATTCATTTATACTTCTCAACAATCCTCCACCATAAATCTCATCATTTCAACTCTTAATCCTCACCGTTCATCTAATCTGAATTTCTATAAAATCAAACTTTCAAGCTTATTTGAATCCAACCATATTTTTTGAGATTTTTCTGATTCGTCTACATTGAGCTTATTGTAGATTGTGCGCACTTGATATCTAAGAGAAACAAAGTGAAATTGAGAATAGCAATGAAGGACAACCAGCTTTGACATAGGATCTAAGGTATATTTGATTTATTATTTTGATTTCTTGTGCCATATTGTGCTTCATTGTTAGATTAAGGTCTTTTAGGCTTGAATTTAGATAAATTTATGGTTGTTGTCGATGGTTTTTTAATTTCTCATGATTTCTTTGTTGACACTAATATTATATATTTATATTAATTCCAACCCTCATCCTAACCTTAACCTTATTTTGCATAACCTTAACATTAACCCTAACCCTAGACCTAAAACTAACCATAACCATAATGTTGGTCTTAACCCCAACCATGTCCCTAACCCCTACCCCAAGCATTTTTCTAAAATATAATCATAGTTGAACATGAAACATATCCGCAATCATTTCCAGTTTTAAGCTAATTGAACACTGATACTATATGTATTTGAACCCCAACCATTTACTTAAACCTTATTTAACCCAAACCCTAACACTATATAAACACTAATTCTCATCCTAACCCTAAACCTAATCTTAACTATAACCCTAATTGAACTCTAATATACTGTAATGTCATTAATTTCATCCTATGCAATTTCATATTACATACATATTCCTCTTTAGAAAAATTAAAGAAATTATGATTTATCAACCTGAAACCATCTCTCATCATTTTCCATGTCGAGTTCTTGAGGGTTGAGTCTAATTTCATGGACCTATGCATGTTGTGAGGACATCAATGAGTTGTGCTCATATTATGTGAAAATTTGTGACTAGGTTGGTTGTTGAGACGTTACACCTTCCGCATATTAAAAGTGTAATGCCTTTGTCAATTTGCAACCTCATCAAGAGTTACTTAGGCAGAAAATTTGAACCAAAAAGTCCCTCTTTCTTGAAGAAGGTTCATTCATTCTTAATTCATTTGAATTCATTCAATCTATCTCTCTTGAAAAAACACACAACTCTCTTCTTTTCTCATTCTCCACCATTTTATAACACCTCTCTCATTCACAACATTCTCCATATTTTCTATACGTATATCTTTCAAAAAAAACTCTTTTGTAGCTTCTAGAGTAAACTCCATTATTTTCAACACAAGCTCATCTTGGGAAAAGGCCATTATCATCTTCGAGTTTCTCGTTATTTTTTCACTGGACCAACAAGTTGCATAGCTTTTGTGTGGTAACTGCTCAAGTCTTTCCATTAATTATACTATCTTTATTTTTTAGCATATTTTTCTCTTTATCATTTCACATATTTTAAATATCTAATATAAAGTTGTTCGTGAGGTGGAAACACCAATACAAGGGTTTGACTAAGGTTAAATCCTATACAGTCACCCAAATTTTTCTCTTTGGTCTTATGTGTGTAGGTTCAGGTGTAAGATCTACTTGAAGAAAACTTGGATGTTTTCTAACATTTTCGGTGATGTCTTAAACCTCTCCTTGTCATTTTTGTCTAGTTTTCACATAGCATCTTTATTTTTGTAATTTTATATTAGCCATGTATTTTATATTTAGCACCCTTTTCACATCTAAAATTAGTATAAATTACTTTGTCTTCTTATTATGACTCTTGTTCTCTATCCATGTGATACACTAGCCATGACATGTTGTCTACCGATACTTGCGTGCACGTCCTAGATAGAGAGTTTTTCAAGTGGTCTAGAAGATCTATGTACCTTGCACTTTCGGTCTCTAATGTCTGAAAGTTCTAGATAATTTTTGTAATTTGGTAAATCTCACATTCCCCCATTTCTAGTTTCCTTGAGCTATGTCAATTGAAGTAGTTGAGAGATAATTTTCTCCTAGAGATCTTGTTACCTTAAGGGTAGTAAATTCCCTGCTCTACATTTTGGTGAACCTGACATGAACCCACCTTGCAAAGTCTTTCCAAGAATCAATTAAACGCTTTATATCCCCTCTTGTATATTCTTCTCCCACTTTCTAGATTTTGTAAGCATATGCATTGAGGACACTCCTATGAGCTTCACAACCCAGTCCATAACCTCTGGATACATAGTTAGAAGAATTTCAAGAGTTATCATACCTCCAAACTAGTATAGTCCTACTAGACCTGACTCGATGTGTTTCAAGACTCCCAATTATTTTAGCCCTCAATCGGCCTTTGGGAACTCTTCTCCTTTGATATCTAAACCAAATTCTCCTCCAAGGCCTCTATCTTCTGTAGACTATGCATCCACATATAGGGATTCAAACATGATTAAAACAAAACCTTTGGATCAAAAAGATAACCATGCTCTACTTCTAACAAGGTCATGTTATATTTGTGATACAAAAAGGAGAGAGGAGAGGTAAGAATAGAAAGAGGGAGAGATAGAGAAGGGAAGAGAGAGAGGGGGAATAGATATGGATATAGAGATAGGGAATATAAATAGAGATGGATATGGGGATATTATTTTGAATTTAGATGTTTTTTAAATGTATTAATTATATAAAGTATATTGGTGTCAAAGGATGGAGATCTTGTTGAGTGGTGTTGCGGTTTCAAATTTTCACAAGGCACAAAGTTATGGTTCAAAGGTTGGTGGTAATGGCAGTAGGTGTGGTGATGGTCAAGAGGTTCCAGGTGCATGTCTAGTGGATGGAGCCTTAGTTCTATCAATCTCTTTGGTCTCTATAGTTGTTGATTCTCGATCTGAGCAAATGGGGGCCCCAAAGGATTCTGACAATGGAAGTTTGTTGTCAAGTACAGGTCTCGATATTACTATTGTTGCTTCTGGTGATGCTTTTCAAAAACGTGTTGAAGGTTTGTTCAATGGAAATTGGTGGGTCAACCTCTTTGTGTCCAAACTAAAAGGTAAGAGTTCTTCTCCTCCGATTGACTTCTATGCTAATCCTATTTTTTGTGAATATTCTATCTCTATTCCCAACTGTATTATTGAGAAGATTCTGGAGTCGATGGAACTTTCTCTTGTGGGGAAGCTTTTAGGACCTTTCCCATAGATCGAGATGGTTCATAATATTTCTTTAAATCATTGGAGACTCAAGGGGTAGGTGGAAGTTGCTACGATGGAAAATGGGTTTTTATACTCCTTTTCTTGTGAGGAAGACCTGTTTTGTGTCCTTTCAGGGGGCCCTTGGCTAGTTGTAAAATCAATGTTGATTCTAATAAAATAGGATCCTAAGTTTCCCCTAGCTCATGTTCATTTTATTTAGCTCCGGTCTAGGTTAGTTATCTAGGCTTCCTTTGGAGTTCTGGGATGAAAAAGTGTTTAAGGGTATTGCTATTACCTTTGGGAAAATACTCTATCTATTGATCAAATGAATGCTTCCAAGAAGAGATTGGTGTATGCCTATTTTTGTGCTATTGTTGATAAATCTGTAGATTTTCCTACGATGGTTAAGATCAACTTGAAGTTGGGGTTCTAGATTCAGAAGATTGAATACAAATTTGTTCCTTTAGCTTGCTTTCATTGTTAAAAAGTGGGGCATTGGGCTAATAAATGTTTGTTGTAACCTCCCAAGCCTCCTCACAAGGAGTGGAAGGAAAAGAAGAGAATTTTAATGGCTTTGTCGTCTAGGTCTTAGCAGGTCAATTTTGTTGATTTGAAGGTAAGTGTGTTGGTTACAAAACCTGTAGTTTCAGAGGTGGTCCCCATGACAAATGGGACCCTTGTCCTATAAAAGGAGAACACGCAGATTATTGGTAGCGTGGTTGTTCTTGAAGAGAAAATTGTTCAAATGGTTGTCAGGATATTGTTGAGGATCCTGTTATGGAGACTTCTTGTAAAGATAACCCCATATGTGGTGGAAAAATTGAGGCTGACATCTATCATAGAAAATTTGAGGCTGAGGGGTTACCTCAATCAGGTGTGGAGGATATTGATATCTCCTCCCTTCTTCCTATGGTCATTGTAGGGCCGGAGGATAATGTTGTTGTTTCAACCTTGTCCACCATGGATAAATTGCTCACCTCTTATGTCAATGGTGTGGATAATAAGTCTTGATTTAGGTAAGGCTAGGGATCCTCCTTTTACCTCGACCAAATCAAGAAATAGAAGAAAGCCTATTTCTCCTTCTAGGGTTTCCACAAGAAATCGCCAAAGGATGGACTGTGCGTCAGAACCTAGGGGTAGAGGTAGGCCCACATTGTAAAAAATAGGGAAAAAGAAAGAAAGCTTGATATTGTGAAAGGGTTTCAAAAGACATTGTTTGAGATGTTCTTGAAGAGCACACCTCAGAAATCCTCATGAATATTTTATCTTGAAACATAAGAGGGTTAAAAACCCTCAAAAATAGGATCTCCTAGCCAATTTGGTGAGAGATCATCATCCGGATAGTGGCATTATTTAGGAAACCAAAATTGGATCAAATAAGGTGTGCAAATTCAAAAACCATTTGTTTAAAGATTGTGACTTTCATGGCTTTGATTCTGATGGTGTGTCTGGGGGTGTCGCTACTTTCTAGAATTTGAATGTGGTGAAAGGTATCATTTTTTTGGGGGAATTTAACCATATAGCTACATATTTTCAAATCTTTTGGGATAACTTTTTGTGGATCATGTCCAACATTTATGCTCCTAATTTGAAATGTGCTAAAAAAAGATTTTGGGAAATTCTGAGTGGTTTTAAACCACGTTTCATGGAATCTAGCTTGTTGGTTATGTTAGATTTTAAAACCTTGATTAATGAAGCAGAAAATAAAGTGGGTTCCCAAGTTGTTGATAGTAGGTTTGATCTCATGAGTTTTATTAATGATAATGCTCTGATTGATGTTGATATTTGTGTGGTATCTTACACTTGGTCCAATAGGAGAATCGATGATGCCCTTATCTAGGTGAAGTTAGATCAGGTTCTCATTTCCCCGAAGTGGCCCCTTTCCTATGCTTGTTCTCTTTATACTCTTACCAGACTGAATTTCCTTGTTAGTAGACCTATTTGGGAGACGAATATTTTTTCCGTTCAGATTTGATAAGATTTGGGTTAACCACTCGAAGATCAAAGATAAAATTTCTTCTTGGTGGAACATTGTTATGGATGACTTTGGAATGTATAGGGTTGTGAAGAAATTGGTTGCTATGAAGAATAATGTCAGGGAGTGGAATAATTATCTTTGTTCATATTTTTCATGAAAAGGTTGTGCTTAAGGAGGAGCTTGATTTCCTTCAACAATCTATTCAAACTTTGGGCTATGATCCTATAGTTGTGTTGTCGGAGACTACTCTCCTCTCCAAGTTGCATAATATTATTTTGAGGGAAGAATAGTTTCAGAAGCAAAGATCGAGGGCTATCTGGTTATAGAGCAGTGATAGGAACACTATATTCTTTCATCTCTCTACTTTAAAACATAGGGATTCTATGTGAAGGTGTTTATAAAGTAAAACGCAAATAAAAATTAAATGAAAAATAGAAACAATAACAACAACACTAAATATTGGCCTAAGTTAAGACTTTAACAAGAGCAAGAAAGAAAAAATACCCAGTTTAACCTTGTCAAGATTTGTTGAATGTGGCCCTTTTGATGTTGATTTTGTATGCTCCTTCTTTGATAAAATGACCTAAAACTACATGCAAATGATAAATATTTTGATGGTGGATGCAATGGTGGTGATAGTGAGTGGATTTGGTGCAATATGA
Source organism: Sequoiadendron giganteum (assembly GCA_007115665.2). Classification (NCBI taxonomy): domain Eukaryota; kingdom Viridiplantae; phylum Streptophyta; class Pinopsida; order Cupressales; family Cupressaceae; genus Sequoiadendron; species Sequoiadendron giganteum. The sequence continues at coordinate 361,490,274 of CM021107.1, read as the reverse complement.
TAGCTTGAAATGACTACAAAAATGGAGTTCCAAAGCTTGAATGTGAGAGCTCAAATTTTCTTGAAAATTCCTGTGTGATGTGAAAATGAAGAAATTTTTCTTGCTTTTAGGGAAAAGCCTCCAAAAGAATGGAGGTTGAGATTCATCCTAGGGTATGAGATCAAGGATTGAGATGTATTGAGACATCTCAACCCATCTCATGATGACATGTGGAGGGAGATGTGGACAAGGGAGAATGATGTGTTGATGAGGTGGATGCCAAGTGGAGGTACCTTCAATGTACCTTGGGGAATGATGACAAAGGCATGTCTTGTCTCATCTCCCTGAATCTTAGGAGGATGTGACAATAGAAGATTTTTAAATTCTTCTAAAATCTCCCTTGATTTTGGAGATTTGACTTCGGGATTGGGAATGGGAATTTTAAATTAGGATTTTATTCCTCCAAAGGTGTTGGAGAAATAAAGTGGAATTAAAAATTCCACATAGGATGCATTGGAGGAATAAGTGAAATTAAAAATTACACTTGTGCATGTTGGAGAAATAAAAATGAATTTTAAATTCCTTGGGGGATGTAGATAGCTTCTCCAAAAGGAGAAAGCCTTTATGAGGGTTGACAAGAGTACCCTTGCCATAATTGGAAAAAGGACAAGATTAGGTTCCAATTAACCTTGATTAGAGGTTGTGCAAATGATTAGGAGGGTTAAGGATGGATTAAGGGAAAGTTGCAAAATATGGAGGATGTGACACTAATTACCATTAGTGATGTGCACATCCTAATCACAGATTAATTAAACTAATCTGGATTAGGAGAGGATTATGAAGGATGTTGACATGAAGAGAGAGAATGAATTAATTAAAAATTAATATAATTATTTTGGCTAAAGTGACTAAATTAAATAAATTAGAATATTTATTTAATTTAGAGAAGCAAGGGTAAAGTATTTAATCAATTAGCTAAATACTTTAGAGGATATTAGGGACAAGATGAATATTAACCAAATAATGAATTTTTCTAGTTAATATGGTTTATGGATTCAAGATAAAAGAATTTAAGAGTGAATTTGACCATATAGAGGTGGTCAAATTCAAGTGTCTACATTTTTCCCCTCTTCAAAATATTGTTAGAATAATGGTGTTTCAAAGAAAATAAAGTGAAAATGATTCGATATGTAGTGTCTTCTCAAGAAAACTAATATTCTTGTCACTATATCACATAATTCAAAAAATTAATTAAAGATATCAACTTAAATTTAATGATAAAGCTAAAATATGGTGCTTTATCTCTAGCCAATGAACAAGGGAGTAATTTATCATGAGATATCATCAACTATATTTACAATAAGGAAGTAAGAATTATTAGTGCCAACAAATTACTCATGCTTCTAAAATATATGTCTCTTAGTTACAACAAGACTCTATTAATTTAATACACTTATAATTTTGTTGAACACTCTATTTCACTTTACCTCTTTATAACAAGAGTACTAATATTTTGTTGTCAAGTTTATGTACATTTTTGTACCAATACATGAACAACATTGACAATTAAAATATGAAATTTTCTAGAAACAAATCATTCTTACAAAAAACATTTATGAAAAATATATTAATAAACTATGGGAAGGAAAGTAAGATATTTATAAACCAATGAATAATGAAAAAGATTCAAGTAAAAGACTAACAATATGAATGTTGTTTCTATCAACACATTTAAAAATAAAGCGAATATAAAATATATTACAAATAATGTGGAAAGCCCTTGTGTTTAAAGATTTAATCATTATATCAAGGCTCATTCTAGCAAGATCTATCCATAAGATAATATCCAATACATATAATTGATTTAAAGAAATAAGATATCGATAGTGAGTTTCATCAGACATAAGATTACCAACATTGTACACATATATTTTATCATAGACAAATAAATAAATAAAAAATCATCAAAATAACCAAAATTAAGAATAAATTAATTACTAAGAATTTACACTTTAAAATAATAATATGGATACAATAATATTATGATGCATTAAGCAATCACACTATAACAATAATCTCTAATATTAAAATAACAATCAAAATAATGGAATAGAATAATATTTTTATCATTTATTTTTAATGGCAGACCACCTAGTATGACTTGAAGAGTTGAATCCAAATTTTACCCCCTTTAACGAAACAAGACTAATTCTCGAACCCAAAACATTAAATACGAGAAAGGTTAACACAAAATTTCATGAGCATTAACAGGCTTCAAACTATGGTGGAAAGAAAGCGATGGAGAAATATTAAATCGAGTAACATACAAGAAAAGATGTAAATGCAGGTCATGTGCATGAATTATTTGATAGAATGCTTCAAGGAAACAATACGGGACTAAACATAAAGATTTAATCAATCATAATAGTCATTTTGAGTTTATCAAATGAGTATTATTTAATATTTATTAAAACGTATTATTTTAAGAAAAAATTGGGGGTTTTAAGTATTTTCATAAAAATAAAATTCCCTTTAATTACTGGATCCATCCTTGTAAGATATTTTATTTCAGATATTTTAAATAATCAAAATATTAAAAAAATTCAAACACTTCAAGTACTAAGGAAAAATACATATAATAAGCTCATACACAAATTTACAAAGGGTAAAAAAATGGATAGAAAGCAACACAAATTTATGTGGAAAATCTCAACTGGGAAAAAACCACCCGTGAAAGATCTGTCACTTCTTTTATTAATCATCAATATATATTTTTTTTCAAAAATAGAAACCGTTATAACGATTGAGGAAACAACCAAGAGAAACTAACTAGCATACGCTTAACATAATGAAAATATTTCATTGGTCCCAATAATATAGATTTGTTTTGCTTCACAATTCTTTCTCTCACGTACCTTGTTAAATCTGCCACACTTTAATTGAAACATTAGTACATTTGAAAAACTAGCATTATTAAGTAATGCAAAAAGGTAATAAAAATGGTAATTTTTTGTATGATAATATAATTTCTTTTATCAATATATATACCATGGCCTAATATTATTTTTTTAATAATACCTTATTGCTTAAATTAATTTACTTCTTGTAGAAAATTTTAATAATCACTTTAGTCTGGAAGTGAATACTTGTCTATTCGTTTAGGGTTCATTTTTATTATTTGGGAGAATATATATTTCTATACATTGCATGAAACCATTTGATTGCTTAATTGAGGTAAGAGTACTAGTTCACCTTTCTTACTTCTATTGTATTTCTTATTTTCAAGTTTCTTGGTAATTCATTATATAGTTTTAGTTCACTTTTTGGGAAGGGTATTACATTCTCCCCCGCTAGCCACAAGCTTCCTCCTGGAAGCTTCCAATAAGATCCGAACAACTACATGATTTATTTTTATTGATAATAATTGAAGCATAAAAACTTACCTTTTACTAAATTCCCCTGCAACCACTTGAACACAATTTAGTACTTTGCAATATTTTCAAAGCCAAAGCTCCACCCCAATCATAGACATTCAAATTGCACCCCAATCATAAACATTAGCATCTAGATGTTGTTCACCCCCTCAAGCGGGAGACAAAACCCAAGGATAAATTACAGATTTGAAAATACATAAGCAATAACATTGATTCACACAATGAATTTGTTCATTGAATTTAGGTATATGGGAGAAGGGGGATTGTCTTCCCTCTTGGGGATCTACACAATCAATTTCATATATAACTTCATTATCAACACATAATCACCACCACTCCGCCAACAATCTCCACACCCAACTACCACCATCCGCCCAAAAACCTCTCCACACCACCATTACTATCCATCCAAAACCTCCACACACCATCACTACCATCCATCCAACAACCTCCACACACCACAACTACCATCCATCCAACAACCCCCATTCAATACAATAACCAATGGCCATAGTTTTCCAACATCATTCACAATTTCATAATGTAGACACTGAAAAATGTCCTAAATGATATCATGCACTCGAATCAGGTATACTAACATCATTTCATCCTAAAACCCATCATCTTTTCACTTCATTGATTAAATTAGCTTATCTATTTGATTAATTGTCTCATTTTCATCTACTAATCTAATTAATTTAATTGGGTAAATTTACCCCTTTCATGCTAACATTTCATCTCATTAAATTAAATAAATCAAACTATTTAATTAAACTCCCTAAGTCTTCTTATTTAATTAAATAACCCTAAGTTATTTAATTAAATGGCATCTCCTTTCCCTATTCATTAAATCATTTTATTTAATGAATATCATCTAAATTCTTCTAATCTCCTAATTGTATGATTAAACTCTTATTTAATTAGCAATTATTAATTAATCTAATTCCCTCCACTTGCAAGGGAATATTCCTCCTTTGCACATTCCTCCAAATGGGAATATTCCTTCCCCTTTTGCACAATTTAATTTGGTTTTAATTAACTAAATTATCCTTTTCTCTCACCCATGAGAATATTTCAAAGAATATTCTCTCTCCTCACTCATTTGAAAAATGGAATATTCTTACAAAGCTTTATATGCAAGTTAACTCTAAACTTCTTATGCAAGTTAACTTTTGACCTCTTATATAGGTCAAAAGTGTGTTTGTTTGCAGGAATGTGAACCCTTGATTAAATCTCATCTTGCATTCTCACCCGTTGATGAGAATCCATGATCCATGCCTCCAATTTCCTCTATCCTTGACCGTTGATTAGATTTTTTCAATCTCAACCCTTCATTTCTCATTTTCTCTCCTATAAATAAAACACTATTTGGAGTCAAATAGATATATCTTTCAAAAAGCAAACTTATGTTGTTGAAATCACTCTCACTCACACTCATATTTAACACACATTTAGCATCCTTTTAGCTCATTTTAATTGCATTAATTAGCTTTAGCTTCCATTAATGGCTTCCATGATCACATAATGCATCCAATTGGCTTGCTTATTAATTAAGTTTTGAATCATTTAGCTTATAATCCATTTAGATTAGCTTATCTTTTGCATAACAAGACTAGTTTTAGCATAAAATCATATTAGATTAGCTTGCATCATTCTCATTTAGATTAAAATCATGTTTTCATACACATCTCACAATCGTTCCATTAGTTTTCTTCAATAAAACTAACTAGAACAAGCCCATTTATCCACAAGATTGGGAAAGGGCCATCATTCCACATTAACGTGATACCACTCCCAAAATGAGATAAGTTTTGAATGGATTAGAGTAGACATTTTAATGCTTTTGTAGTTTAGAATCCTTAGTTTTTGATAAATGTCTAGTTTAATTTACATTTGATTATCCTATTTAGATTAGCATTAGTGGCTTCATTATGCTTTGATTTTTCATGGATCAAGTGTAATCGGCCCATACTAATCTGTCAATCACATTCTGGTGTTAGAAGGATGGCTTTACTAACTTTGTTTGATGATTTTTTCTTAAAAACTCTATGAGTCGCAGGTTTTTGGGCTAGAGTGATGCTTTTGAAGGCTACAACAACGCTATTTTTCACCAAATGATGATTTTAAAAAAGAGTCACCATAATTGAAAAAAGTATTTCCATAATTGAAAAAGTGTCATAATTTGCAAAAGGTGTTGCTATAGTGACACTATCGTTTTCTTGCTTTTATAGTCTATCTTAAAATGGTCATATCTTGGTCATGCAGAGGTCTTTTTCGAAGCTTTTTTTAAATGGGGTAGAATTTCATGCTCTACACAATGGTATAAGTGTTTTTAAATTTTGGTAGAGTTAAATTTTCCATTTTGCACATAAAGTTAAATCACATTACAACTTGGTCTAGGTTGTAGGGTTTTAATGCTTAATTGTTTATCTAACTCTAACATCTTATTTTCTTGACTTCATCTAACACTTGGAACATGGATTGTAAGTTTGAAGAGGAGCATGGAGCACTTATAAATTGAAGACAAAGGAATTTAAATCTTTAATTGTAATAAGTGTTTTGACACTTTTGGGGAAATTATAACCCATATATCATGCTTTTCATTTTATGCTTTATGACAACCCTAATTTTTATTTGGGTTTAAAAAGAACACTTAAACGAGACTAAAATTGAACCCTCACTTCATCATTTTATTTTGGGCTTAAAATTGAACAAAACAACTTACCACTTCATTTGGTGCATAAAATTAATTCATCTTAGCTTTAGAGGTTAAAATGAATGAGTGCTTGTTTTGTTGTAACACACTTGTAGTGTGTATCCAATCCCTTTGTGCTTCGTGTGATCTTGGGTGAAGAGAAACACTCCAAGTGTACTTCATTGTTTGTGTGCACTTATAGTATGTATCCAATCCCCTTGTGCTTCATGCAATCTTGGGTGAAGAGAAATACTTAAGTACACCTTTATGCTTTGTGTCACCCTTAAGATAGGACTTACTATGAGACACACCCCGCAATGGGAAACTCATAGGAAAGCTCTTACAAGCACGTTTACCAGCAAGCTATATTAAAGGTTGGAAAATCATGAGAAAGTACCTTCTATCCTGGACTGTATAAAATATTGCACCTAGTACCGTGCCTTAAGTGGAATGAGAGCAATAGTAAGATCCTTAAGTGGCAAAGCAAGTGTGAATACGACTGGGTGTTCTTGGTTTGTTAATAAGAACCAAATTGTTTAGTTACCAATAAACCTTTTATGCTTGCTAGTGTGGGGACAGTCGTTCTAAAGCCGCCCCACATTTTACTATTCAATTGTTGAAACAAAAAAATCCTTAGGATCTTAGAATCTTCAAGATTTGAGATTTGGTGGTCCCGAGAAGTGTGTGCCATGGACGGGAGCCAGTGTCGCCAAATCTCTAGCTGTTCACATTGTCTTAGTGTTTGGAGAAATCCAAGTGGGGTTCAACAAGTAGTATCTTTTGAACCTAGTATGGTAAATGCTTGTGATTCAGTTTAATACTTTTCTTGGTTCCAAAACATTACAAACAAACATTCACAATATTCCTCAAAATTTCAAACCCTTTGGTCTAAGTATGGATACCTTTTGAAAAATCCTTGATATTAGTGTTTTTCCTAAGGATTTATATCCTTAAGAGATTTATAAATATCTTGATTTATATCTCAATCCATACTTTCCAAAGCCAATATAAGCAACTATGGTTGGAACTTCATCCTTTTCACAAAACAGACCTTGTGAAATTTATGATGTTTTTGACATAGACATTTAGTTTGAAAAACTTAATCAAGACAAGTGTTTGTGGTAAAAGAAACTCATTAAGCAAGATATTTTGAAAAATTGAACTCCACATGACCATTTGGCAACCAATCGCACCAGTTGAACAACCCGCCCTTACGCCCACTATCATACAAGGAAAAAATTGCAAACATTGAGTCCAAAACCATTAGGCTCTATTGTCCAAATCATTGAGTTCCATTATCCAAAATCATTGAGTTTCACTTTACCAAAATCATTGGGTCCTATTTCCAAAATCATTTGAGTAATATTTTACCAAAATCATTGAGTTCTTGGAGTATTATCACTTTAGAGGTATAACATGTTTCTCGCTACCTTGGTCTTGGAAAACAAAGGTTCAATCTAGTTCAACATTGGGTCAAACATTTCATCCATCCTTCATCATATTTCATCCTTCACTTCACCAAAATTTACAAAATTTTGAACACACCAACACTTTGGACTTAGACATCAATCAACCAAAACCCAAACCTGGCTACTTTTGTATGTGAAATGAATCATTTTCCATGCATTTGGTTAAGTTATTTATCATATTTGAACTAGTTTATATTGAAGGTCACAATTCTACCCTAAAGATTTCCAAGTTCATAAACATCCTTTATCAAACATCAAACATCAAGCTCTTAAGTTGAAAGTGTTGTCCCAAAATATTTGCAAAGATCACTTTCCATATCATCAACCTTTTCATCCCCCATTATCATCATTTCTCCAAAAATACTCAGAGCATCCCTTCTACCTAGATTCGAGTCAACTAGAGAGTTCAAACATTACAAATCTCAACATAACCCTCCCATAGGTGACTCAAAATTTATGGTAAAAATAAGATCATAATACAAGAGAATCATGAAGAAAACCAAAGTCACATTCACCTCAAGTGATCCCAATCCTCAAGAATTTGATCGAAGAAGTCAAGTTACCCTATCAAAAAAACCCTCATCTCCATTAGGGTCGTATGAGATAGAAGATGTCATGAACAATACATTTGAACTTACTAGGGAAGAAATCATGGAACATCAAGCCTTAGAAAACATGTCTCCAATTTCCCCATCTTTTGTTGCACAATAATTGACACAAGGCTCGACTTCATCTACGATTCAACCAACTCCATCCCTTGTGCCAAGCCAACCTTTAACATCTAGTATTGCAACTAGGCTAGGAACCAACCTTGGTCTCACTTCATGTCTAGAAACAAACACAACTTTGGGTATTCATAAAATGACCATTCCATTAACCACCAACCTTCCCTAAAACACAAGTTGGACCCCAAAATTTGGCAAACCACTTACATTCCATGATGCCACAATGACCTTAACATTTTTAGGGAAACCATCTTCATCCATCACCCTTAATACCCTAAGTGTGCCCAATGTTACGCAAAGTAATGTTAACTAAGTGCCTCAAATAGGAAAACAAGGGCAAGATAACACCCTCATGCAAGGGCAACCCTTAGCAAGTGGTTTCAACAACCCCATTGACACATCAAAACAAGTGGTTACCCAAGCTACTCAAATCAATCCACCATCCACATCAAACTCATCTATCATCAACCCAAATCAAAAGAACACCTTGGTTACGAATCCCATCAACCAAGGTAATACCCTGATCCCACCTCAAATACAACAAGGGAACCCCCTACCCTTCGATCAAGGGAACCCTTTTAATTAGTTACAAGGTATGAATGTGCCATTACCATCACAATACCAAATGGAACCAACATCATCTTTCCCCTTGGTCCCCCATGTCATGCAAAATCAAATGGGACCTCAAAATTACATTCCTCCATCTCAATCGACCATATTGCAAGGAATGTTGAACCAAGGGAACCCCCAACCTCTCATCAACAACTCGCAACCCATGTAAAACATAAACACCCAAAACCCATTATAGATGTCCCAACAACCAATTCATCCTACATTGAAAGCACATGCCCTAGCTTTACAACAAGCACAATAGGCTTATTATCAAGCAGTCCAACAACAAAAACAACAGCAAGCAACCTTAGTAGCACAACAATAGCGGAAACAACAACAAGCAACCTTAGTAGCACAACAACAACATCAAGTAGCCTTAGTAGTACAACATCAACATCAAGCAACCTTAGCAGCATAACAACAACGAGCATCCTTAGTTATAGACATGGAAAATTGACTGACACACTTGATCCTAATTACTAACATAGTTTCATCCTGAATCATACTCTCAACTTGTCATCAGCTTTCATCCCTTAATTAAATAAATCATTATTTATTTAATTAGGTTTTTATCCTCTTTTGATTAAATTAATCAATTTAATTTAATCATCTATCTCTGCTCATTTAAATAATTCATTTTATTTAAATTAAGCCTCTAAAAGTCTTCTTATTAAATTGGATAAATTTAACCTTATTTGATTTAATCTAACAGTATCCCCTTTAGTTAAATAAATCAAAACATTTATTTAAGTAAACCCTTCCTCTCAATTTGATTTAAATCAATACATAAATTTAAGTCAAAGTTGTCACATCTCCTAAATTCCTCATTAAGTTAATTAAATTTTGGTTAATTTAATCTTAATCTATGTCACTTCCTCTAGAGAATGCAACTTGCACAATAAATCAATTACTTTGATTTATTAAATCTCCTATTTTCCCTCACATGGCATAAAAGGGGAATATTCCCTCAAATTTGAATTCAAATTCAAGTGGGCTTGGTCCTTCCAACAAGGAATTTATTTTACCTTACAAGTCCTTTTGCCTTGAGCCAAGTGACCATAACTCCATTTTCTTCCCTTTCCAACAAGTCATTTCACTAATTTGAAATTCCAACTAATGTCATTTATTGGCACTTTGATCAAAACTTGCGCAACATTCAACCATTCACATCTTGACAAGTAGCACTTGGCCATTGAGTGTTGAATGATCCCACATTGCTCAAATCTTGCTCATTCTTTCAATTTGAAATCTATAAATGAGAGACTTTTCCTCTTATTTTTCATCCACAATTTGAATGCAAAGTTATTATCTTCACATTAGAGTAACTTCATATAATTTCTTGAGCATTTTCCATCACCATAGCTAGGTTATTGCAGGTTTTCTCAAGAACTCAACTTGTTCTTCATCAAGCTTACTAAGGAATTGGGAAAAGGGTCAATTTATACACATAATTAGCACCAACTCCCCCATGGGATCAAGTGTTTGCATTGGTTAATTAGGATTTCATTTATCTTTTATGTTTTGTTCTTCATTTTTCCTATTATTGAGCATTGTAAATGGATTTCATGGGGAATCCTTGTTCTCACTTGCATTTCAATCTAATAAAGTGTATGTTTGCCATGTTGGTGCGGGTATAGGATTGAGGTTCACATTTTGGCGCTAGAAGGAGGGATGATTTGGAGAAATTAATCATGTTTTTTTCTTCCAAAAATCGTGTTTTTTGACATTTTTTGTGCATACAGGAAATTGCACCGCTCACAGTCCAACGGTGCTATATTGTGCTGCTATCAGTCAAGCGGCGCTATATTGCACCGCTCCAAACTCCAAACTCCGCTGCTGGAGTCTTCCCACCCACAAATTTCAAAATTTTAAACTACGTCGTTGGGTCAAATAGCGCCACAATCACGCTCTCTGTCCTGTTGCAGAGTGTCGCTCTCAGTCATCATTGGCACTATATTGTGTCATTGACCTTCTCAAATTGCGTTGCACCCGTAAAAGGCAGATTTTTGATTATTTTTTAACATTTTTTGTGATGCAGGAACTTCCCGAGGTCATAACTTTTCACTCGGATGTGGGTTTTGGCTGAAATTTTACAGGCGGTTTCGTTATGAGGTGGCATGTGGATTGTTAATTATTTTTAAAGGGTTGGTGGCCATTTTGGCACATTTTCGGGGCTTGAAACTTTCATCTTGGCCCTCAAAATGGCAATTTAGTGTTTTTTTCAAGTTTTTTAAAAGTCATTTTTGTTAATAATTCGAAGTTCATGTTTCGAATTTAGGATGTTAGTTGGAAATTCATCCTATCTTAGTTTTAGAAATTTTTTGGGAAAAAAAAGGACTCTCAAAGTCATGCATGCAAAATTACCAAAAATGGAAAAATCTAACAATTGTTGAAATCTGCCAGAAAAGGAAATTTTTTGATCAAAAGTGAAGGAAAACGAAGGCCAGGGGTTTTTTATGATGTTATCATCTCATTGTATTAAGTGTTTTTAAACACTTTTGGGAGAACTTATAATCCCTTTCTAAGGATTTGATTACTTTCATGCTCTTAGGACACACTAAATTTTATTTGGGTCCTAAAAAAAACACTACAAAAGCTTTCAATTTTTGCAACAAAAGGGCTTAAAATGAACTTTAGGACAAACACACTAGATTTTGTTTAAGTATTAACAATTTAACAAGGAAAAACTCACATTTTCTTTGGTGCTTAAAAATAACTCATTATTGCTTTGAAGGATTTAAAATGAACATGTGCTTTTGTGTCTTGTAATATTTTTTGCAAAGTAATTTCATTTAAAAAGGCATACGCGCTTCTCTCACACCTCACGGTGATCTTGAGAATCAAAAATCTTTTTGATGACATTAAGTTGCATAAAAAATTGCCTCCACATTTCAATTTGGGTACTTATAAATTGAACCAATCTTGGGAGTGTGAATGTGGCATATTGCAAGTGTTCTCCCTTTATTTTTCAACGAAGGTCGATTGAACTACAGGATATGTTTGCTCACTTTTGTTTATCTTAGAGGGTCTGCCTTGTGGAAAAAAGTAATCACCGAAGGGAATAACCTAGCTGGGAACACGTTAAATCCAAGTGACTTCCAACCGGTATATAAGTGTGGATTCTCGAGGAAAGTTCAAAAATCACGAGGATTATCCGACGAGAAGGGCAGCAATGGTCTCTCGCCACATGGATAGTCCCCCATGAATGGAATGCCCGCATTAAAACCCTTGTTTAGCAAAGGCCAAAATCCTAAACTATTTTGTTGGTGCAAAAGGTCATGTCCTTTGAAGCCACCCCATATATACATGTGGTTCTATTATAGAGATGAAAAATATTCCATGGGAGATTCTTGGGTACTAATGCTTGATTGACCCGAGAAGCAAGTGCACTATAAGGGAGAGCCAGTGTGGTCAAGCATCTAATCATCCGCACTGAATATGCGCAGCTGGATTTATCCAAGTGGGAATCCAACCAAATATTGTCTCTTCATCCTAGGGTTGTGCATGTCATTGGAATCTAAAAACACTTTGCTTGGGTCTCAAAATAATTAAAAACAAACATTCACAAAAGCTTCAAAATTTCAAACCCTTTGGCAGAAACAAATATCCTTGATGAATTCAAGTGCTCTTGCTTTCCCTAGGGATTCCATCCTTAAAGGTTTATAAGTTCTTGAGTTTAATCATCATTTGTTTTCACTAAAGTCAACAAATAGGAGACTATTGCCTTGATTTTCTTGATTTCCACATAATGGACATTGTGACATGAAAAAGAATTGAGATATAGACATTCAATTTGTAAAGCATAATCAAGAAAGTGTTTGTGGTAAAAAGAAACTGAATCTAAGCAAGATAATAGACAATTGAACCACACATGTGCTTGGTCCCTTTTGAGTCATTTGGTTTTCATGCAAACATTGGTCTTTTGGTTTGAACCACTTTTAGGGAAAAGCATGTTCTTCAATATCTTGGTCTAGTAAAAAAGTCCTCTTAGGTTCATCTAGGATCAAGTGAAACACTTCACCCCATCCAAACATCAAAATCAAATCCCATCTCACCAACAAAATTTTTGGAAACTTTCAAAACATCACTTATGCTAGACTTTTAGGAAAAATCAACATCACCTCGTTTGGCTTAACACACCTAGCCAAATTATCCTCTTGTGTACGAGTTTACTCTAGGATAACACAACTTCCTAGAATTTACAAGTTAATTATCCAAAATCATCTTGTTTGACTTAACACACTTAGTCAAACTATCCTCTCATGTGCGAGTTTACCCTAGGATAACACAACTTCCTAGAGTCTACAAGTTAATCATCAATCAATCAAAATCAAAATCAAAACAAGTCCTAAAGTCTAGTATTGATCCAAATTTATTAAAAGTTTAAACACCCATATCATTCAACCCTTTCATCTTTCATCTCATAATTGGTCATAAACCCCTCAGAGGTCAACAAGGTCAAAACACAAGAGGAACATGGAATATAAACATGATTTATCCATCATGAGTAATCCAATTCAACCAAACTATCCAAGCCTTACGATGCCAATTGATTTGCAAAACTTGCATTTGTACAATCCATACATGGGATCATTATCTCCTACAAACCTCAATGGTACAACAAATGTGAGTTTTCCCAATCTAAATTTTGGAACACCTTTCCCTTTGGTAGATTTAAATCAAAGTCAAAACTTACAAATCTATCAACCAAAAAATCAAGGCATGAGCCTCCCCCCTTTACCAACCATCAATCAACCGAATCCGAGCAACACCCCCTTCATAAGTCAAAGCATCATATCAAATCCTCTCATCTTTCCATCAATATCGCAACAACAGATGGCAACCATCCAAGCAACCCCAATGGTCAACACAACCACCGTCCCTCAAGTGTCTCAAGGACCAAGCATCTCAATCACACCATTCATCACTCAAACCCTAGTAATCAATGTGACTATTCCACTCATCACAACGGTCAACACCATTCCCAATCCACCGCCACCACCACTAAAACACATGGAAATTTAATTCTCCATCGTGTTGCAAGCCACTTGACAAGCTTCCTGCCAAAAGGCACTCCAAAACTAACAAGATGCACAACTAGGTGCTCAGCAAGCGCAAGCACAATTAGCTTCCCAACAAGTAGCACAAGCAGCCCAACAAGCACAAGCTCAAGCTCAAGCTCAATCCCAGCACCAGGCTCGGTAGGTGCAAAAACAATACCGAGCACAATTGCAAGCAATCCATCAACAAGTGTATCAACAAGTCCTGCAAGATTTTTAGGCACAACAATAAGTAGCTCAACAGAAAGCCCAACAATAATAATTGTCGGCACAACAACAATACGACCAACAACAAGTGTTGTTGGCTCAACAACAAATGCAGGCATTACTCCCTCAACAAATCTTGCAAAAAAATCCCACCACAATCATTGAAAATGATGATCAAGATCCTTCAACCAATGATCATGTTGAAAATGTCTCTACATCACCTAATGAGTTAGAGGACATATCTCAAGAATTTATTCCAAAGCATGATCAACATCTTTCACCAAGGTCTAGCAATGATCCTTTCCAAAACATATGGACATCCTTTGACCTCATGAAATTTGAGAAACTTTCTATGCCTAATGAAGATATCCAAGAACCCTTTATAAACAATCCATTCTTTGAAATTGACCCATGTCAAGAACTTGATCTAAAGCATGTCGAAAGTAATTTTGAAATCATTCGAGATCAACAATTTGTATCTCCAAGCTACTACAATGATATAATGGACACTCTCCTATCTATACAAGATGATCACATCCACATAGCACATACTCCTCCATTTACCCATGATATGCTTTCCTTGGATGGACACGTGGATGATCTTCATTCAAAAAAAGATTCCTTTACTCCTGACATTATTACACAAAAAGAGTAGGATATTGATTCCTACAGTCAAACTCAGTTGTGAACATTAGGATAAGATATATCCCAAATTTAGACTGAGGACATCATGTATGAAGATATCCAATATTATCCATTCAAGGGAACATGTCAGACAAAACAAGATTTTCCAGATTCAGCAAAGCAACAAATTGAAATGACATCATCTGTAGCGGTCATTTGTTAGAGAATGCATTCTGAACAAGACATCTCAAAATAGGGAGAATCAAAGAACAAATATGCTACTACCATCATACTGTGGGCAACTTTGTCTGAAGAAAACTCCAACATAGGGGGCACGAAGGATCCTTATGATGAAACCAATGCTAATACTACAACCATCCATGTCACGAATCTTCATGCACCCATCGCCCCATCCACGAATTGGGACCAACATCAAAAGGAAGATTTAAATCAAAGCACAAAGAACATTATAAAAAAAAAAGAAGATAAGAATCATATCGAACAAATCAAATACATATGGATACCAAAAAATACAAAAAAATATGATCCCTATCAAATTCCCTTAGTCAAAGAAACTATGGGGCAAAATAGAAAAGAGAAAAGTATTCATCAAAGATTTCCACAAATGCAAAAGAAAGCTTCTCAAGCAACATACAAAGTGTACCAAGCAGTTGGTCCTAATTCCAAGCACACTTTCATATCCACCCATTATTGTTCATCTTCCCAAGATTGGAGAGTCAAAGGTTCCAAACTGTCAACCAATCCATCTTTTATTCCTAAACACACTCCACCATCCATACCTCCACGCATGATATCCAATTCTCACATTGACCATGTTTTGGCAATGACCCTTCATCATAAGGATTCATAAGGCACTATATCACGATGTGCACACAAAGACAAAGTTAACTCCGGTATCAACAAAGCAGATCAGAAACCTCGAAAGTTGTTTTCAAGTGTACATATCTTGGAAAAGCAACTTCTTCAAGTAGGATATCAATGGCACATTATGACAAAGGAATCTACATTAGGATCACTGGGTGATTGAACATGAGCTTAAAATATTTCATAGAAAAATACAAAAAAAAATCAAAAAAATAAAAAAAGATTGAAAACAGTAAAGAGAAAATCGTCCTCTAGTGAAAACCACTTTGGTGGTGCTTTGGGCAAGTACCATGATGAAAACCTAGAAAACAAGCATCATGTGTAGAATCAAGCATCTACGTGCACCATTTTAGAAGAAATAATCTTATCACATCCATAATAAAGCCGGCATTCCATCCATAATAAATCCATTCATCCAATTCATTTTCATCCATCTGCATCCATCTTCCAAATTATCTTGATCTTGATAAACTTTGGTGCAGACTTCATAATTGCTTATGGTAGACATCTTGACATGGGTCATTTTCATTTATCCTATCCTACCCAATGTTATCTAAGCCTTAAATCATTATCCAAATGAGCATCCACTACCTGAACCCCTTATCTTATCACAAGATAATCCTTGCCATCCTTTGCATGCTTACCATACCCATCCATCCATCCATTTATCCAAGAATCCACCCATGGCCTTCCATACATTGCTAGACACTAGGGGAAGATATTTGCATCTTGCTTCGGGAATAAATCTTGATATATATCCTCTAGCTTATGTGGTGATCTGAACATTGGAAAACATGAAATCAAATTGGTCAAACATTTATGAGCCAAAATCCAAATCACTAGCCCATGGCATATTTTGACAAAAAGATGTTCCTTATCAAGTTTTATCTTTCATCGAACATCAATCCAAAATCAATATCAGTTGCATCTACCTTGCACTTCAGCATCACATCAAATCATTCAAAACAATTTTGTTCCAAACCAAGCTTCAAAATCTTGATCAATCAAATACAACCAATCCATCATCATCTCGGGATATCCTTCCCAATCCTTTTGTTTCTTAACACTATCCTTGCATTGTTGTGTATCCTCAACAATGTTATCATCATCAATCCATTGATCGAATCAATCAAACTTAGCTTAGTTTCCAAAAAAATCCCAAACAGAGCATTGATATCATCACATATCCATATCCAAATCGTCAAATATCCATCAAAAATCCAAAAACATTCAAAAAATGTCAGAAATCTGAAAAATCAAAAATAGAGTCATCTGGTTGAACTACGTCATCTCCGAGCTTGAACATGGGCAAGGTTGATCTTTGATCATCCCCCGAGATATTTTAGGTCAATCCTTAGGCATTCATCACAATGGCAATCTATTTTCCCATCTCTCATCATCGAATCGATTATGTTGTCAGTCAAACTACATGGTCTTTGCATGATAATGTAGGCAAGGCTAATCTATGGATAAGCTCCCAAGACCCCTAGGATAGGTCTTTAAGTTAGTCTCTTGGTCTTAAAATCTTGAAAAATACCAAAAACTTTGGAAAATCCAAAAATCAAAACAGCCTCAAAACATTTCAAAAACATCCAAATATCCAATAAAAACCCAAAATGGTGCACCCATCTCATCTCCTTGTCACCCAAAATAATCATCACTCATGATAAATCATCATCGCCTTCATCCTTTGCTGAGTCAGTCAGAAGAAAATCTAGTAGGTTCCAAAGTGAACACCTAAATCGTCAAAGTCTCGAATCTAGGTCAGTAAGCAAGCAAGTTGATCAACGCGGAGTATCAATAGCTTATCATCCAATCAATCTCATCAAAACCCTGATCACAAAATGTCCTAGGATGTATCATTCTCACGATGGACATCCTTTCTTTGGACTTATCTTATTGCACTCATTCCAAGGACCTCTCGATGATGCCTAATCAAAACAGGTTTAGAGAGAAAGGAATGGCGCAATGATCATTATCTTTTTTATCTGATATGCTTGTTGGATGTTCCTGTAAAATAACTTGGTGAACACTTTCTTTTTTAGGTGCATCCTAGCAAGGTTTTTGTATGTCAAGTGTGAATGGGAATACTCCTATCTGATTGTCGAGTCAAAGTCCATCACACTAGGTACAATGCCATCCTATTTCTTTATACCTTGATGCATCGTACCTATGTGTGTTATCAAACATAAAGTAATTGGCCCTTTGAAAATCCCAACTCCCGGTAAGCAAATCATCATCACCATCATAGTGTAGGCTTGTGGATCCTCCTTTCATCATCTCATTCTTCTTATTCTTCTATCTTCACTAACATTTTTATCTAAATTAGGTGTGAAATCTCAAAATATACACAAGGCTACCCATGGCCGATGACTGTCTATACATCATCAAAAAAATTTATGTCAAATATCTGATCTTTCTAAAGAATTATCTTTTGTCCTCTGATCAATAAAACCACTCCTCACATTTTATTGCGGTCTCAATCGGAAAATTGAACATTTCCACTCGATCTTTCGAGGGGTCAATATACCAACATAATCCTTCTCGTTGGGGCAACAGTGGGGCATTTGAAAAAATTGAGAACTTTTTTGAATTTTGATCAGGAACGGTTTATTCTTTGAACCAACGCAACAAGTGCATTGCTTCAAAAAGGGGCAAAATGTAGACATGGAAAATTGACTGACAAACTTGATCCTAATTACTAATATCATTTCATCCTAAGGCATATTATCATCTTATCATCACCTTTCATCCCTTAATTAAATAAATCATTATTTATTTAATTAGGTCTTTCTCCTCTTTTGATTAAATTAATCAATTTAATTTAATCCTCTATCTCTGTTCATTTAAATAATTCATTTTATTTAAATTAAGCCTCTAAAATTCTTCTTATTAAATTGGATAAATTTAACTTTATTTTATTTAATCTAACATTATCCCTTTTAGTTAAATAAATCAAAAAATTTATTTAATTAAACCCTTCATCTCAATTTGATTTAAATCAATACATAAATTTAAGTCAAAGTTGTCACATCTCCTAAATTCCTCATTAAATTAATTAAAATTTGGTTAATTTAATCTTAATTTATGTCACATCCTCTACAAAATGCAACTTGCACAATAAATCAATTACTTTGATTTATTAAATCTCCTATTTTCCCTCACATGGAATAAAAGCGGAATATTCCTTCAACTTTGAATTCAAATTCAAGTGGGCTTGGTCCTTCCAACAAATCATTTATTTCACCTTACAAGTCCTTTTTCCTTGAGCCAAGTGGCCATAACTCCATTTTCTTCCCTCTCCAATAAGTCATTTCACTAATTTGAAATTCCACCCAATGTCATTTATTGGCACTTTGATCAAAACTTACACAACATTCAACCATTCACATCTTGACAAGTGGCACTTGACCATTGGATGTTGAATGATCCCACATTGCTCAAATATTTCTCATTCTTCCAATTTGAAATCTATAAATGAGAGGCTCTTCCTCTCATTCTTCATCCACAATTTGAATGCAAAGTTATTATCTTCACATTAGAGTAACTTCATATCATTTCTTGAGCATTTTCCATCACCATAGCTAGGTTATTGTAGGTTTTCTCAAGAACTCATCTTGTTCTTCATCAACAAAGTGGATCAATCTCCATCAAATCATCAAGCTTACTAAGGATTTGGGAAAGGGCCAATTTCTACACATAATTGGCACCAACTCCCCCATGAGATCAAGTTTTTGCATTGCTTAATTAGGATTTCATTTATCTTTTATGTTTTGTTCTTCATTTTTTCTATTATTGAGCATTGTAGATAGATTTCATGGGGAATCCTTGTTCTCACTTGCATTTCAATCTAATAATGTGCTTGTTTGCCATGTTTATCCAGGTATAGGATTGGGGTTCACATTAGTAGTGCAACAACAACAAAAATCTCAACAAGTTGCCTTAGCAGCACAACAACAACAACAAGTCCATACCCTTAATTAAAAGAGATGATTCAAGAGTAGAATATCATAAACATTATGAATTCATAGCAAGATTACAAAGCAACTACCCAAGTAGCAACTCCTAGTCAATAGATAATCCTACCTATGTCTGTATTCATATATTATCTCTAAGATCGAGTGATTTACTCAACCACATGGGTGAGTCTCAATATCAATATACCCTAATCCTAGGATAAAGTCATCAACCAATGACTAGTCCAATTATATAGGTTTACTCTAACCCTATATATTCCAATCAAGACTGAATGTACAACCCAATCCTATAAGTTATTCTCACCTATAGGTATTAACGAGTAGATAAGTACATATACCAGGAGTAACCTACTAGCTATATAGTATAATCAAATAACTTAGCTATGGGTAACATTTAAGCTACCCTTGTTTAATCATATCTAGTATATTAATACCTATGACAAACAATTCCTCCTATTACAGAGTAATTACAAGCACTTCACAAAACAATTTAAACAACTTCTACTTCCTTTCAAAGCAAATACTATTTTCACCTAAATGCAAGTATTCAAAATAAACTAAATAAAGCATCCATGAAACAATCTTTCATAACCTAAGATAAATAAAGGAAGATTATCCTCATGCCTATAATCGCTTATCCAATCAACTGGTTGATGCACAACTTCCAAAAGGCAACAACTAGCTTTACTTTGACTTCACAATCAACACCTCTATAAAGTCTTCCTCAAGGATCATGCATTGAGGATGACATAGATCAATGCTAGGGCTAACCAATTAATAATTATACACGTGAATAAGTCAAACATGTACATGTCAATAAGGGAAGTACAAGTACTCAAAAACACATAAGCCTCAAAAAGTATACACACGAATACATAGTATACACAAATTAAAACAAAGTATATGCACGAATACAAGGTATATGCATGAAAACATGTAAGCCACAAAGTATACATTCGAATGCACGTAAGTCACAAAGTATACACATAAGTTGTAAAGTATACACTTGAATACACATAACTCATATTTATTGAACCATCAATTTAGAATGCAAATATAGACATGCATCAATAAAAGATATTTGTATTAACCAAATAGCCATGTAGGCATACATCAATATATGTTGATATAAGTATGAAATATATGTACAAAATAGACATATAGGCTTACGAGAATGCCATCTAGGCATACAATGTCAAATATGTCCAATAAAAAATATGTACAAAACTGCCACGCAGGCATACAACAAAGGAATTTGGAATCAAAAGTCATTGCTCTCCATGCCCTAGAAATAAAATCTTTCCCTTTCCTTTTCGCTCAGATGGTGATAGGTCTGTCACTCATTTTTGCTGCGCTCATGGAGTGCTCCTGCTACTCCTCCTAGGGTTTAGTTCATGGTGAATTTTTAACTGTTACAATAAGAAGTAAAGACATGAATATATAGAAATTACATTATAAAAAATGATATATTTGACAAAATAATCACTTACAGCCATCTCATGATATCTCTCCATGAGGGAAATATTTTCACACCCATGCTTAGGCGTCCTCAAGCCCTGTATAAACCATACAAATAGAAATTAAACTACGTGAATCAATAATGGTTTGATTTTTCACTAACTAACATCTATAACAACAAATATAAATTGAAATTTACTAATTTTCCTCATACCTCTTCTATCAGAGCCATCGAGGATTATATAGCAGATGTCACACCAATATCCATTTCCCTTGTCACATTTAAAGGTGTATCGTCTCGCAACAACTGAAAATAAAACAATAAATTATTCAACGTAATAAACGATGTGCATGTATAAACTACACAAATATGTTAAGTACTTGATTCATTAGTTAAACTCTTTATTCTATTACCTGCGTGAAGGTTTGAGTATATCCACCACCATTGGGAAGTGTTCCATAAAAACCTCCAATATTAGTCTGTTCAACATCCAAAATTGCATATTAAATTACCATTTCAGGAGAAACAATCTTATCACATCCATAATAAAGCTAGTGTTCCATCTATAATAAATCCATTCATCTATGAACCATTCATCTAATCCATTTTCATTCATCTGCATCCATCTTCCAAATTATCTTGATCTTGATAAACTTTGGTGCAGCCTTCATACTTGCTTATGGTAGACATCTTGACATGGGTCATTTTCATTTATCCTATCCTACCCAATGTTATCTAAGCCTTGAAGCATTATCCAAATGAGCATCCACTACCTGAACCCCTTATCTTATCACAAGATAATCCTTTCCATTCTTTGCATGATTACCATACCCATCCATCCATCCATCTATCCAATAATCCACCCATGGCCTTCCATACATTGCTAGACACTAGGGGAAGATATTTGCATCTTGCTTCGGGAATAAATCTTGATATATATCCTCTAGCTTATGTGGTGATCCAAACATTGGAAAATGTGAAATCAAATTGGTCAAACATTTATGAGCCAAAATCCAAATCACTAGCCCATGGCATATTTTGACAAAAAGATGTTCCTTATCAAGTTTTATCTTTCATCGAACATCAATCCAAAATCAATATCAATTGCATCTACCTTGCACTTCAGCATCACATCAAATCATTCAAAACAATTTTGTTCCAAACCAAGCTCAAAATCTTGATCAATCAAATACAACCAATCCATCATCATCTCGGGATATCCTTCCCAATCCTTTTATTTTCTTAACACTATCCTTGCATTGTTGTGTATCCTCAACAATGTTATCATCATCAATCCATTGATCGAATCAATCAAACTGAGCTTGGTTTCCAAAAAAATCCCAAAACAGAGCATTGATATCATCACATATCCATATCCAAATCGTCAAATATCCATCAAAAATCCAAAAACATTTAGAAAATCAATCAAAAATCCAAAAACATTCAAAACATATCAAAAATCTGAAAAATCAAAAATAGAGTCATCCGGTCGAACTATGTCATCTCTGAGCTTGAACATAGGCAAGGTTGATCTTTCATCATCCCCCGAGATATTTTAGGTCAATCCTTAGGCGTTTGTCACAATGACAATCAATTTTCCCATCTCTCATCATCGAACCGATTATGTTGTTAGTCGAACTATGTGGTATTTGCATGTATAACGTAGGCAAGGCTAATCTATGGATCAGCTCCTGAGACCCCTAGGATAGGTCTTCAAGTTAGTCTCTTGGTCTTAAAATCTTAAAAAATACCAAAAACTTTGGAAAATCCAAAAATTAAAATAGCCTCAAAACATTTCAAAAACATCCAAATATCCAATAAAAACCCAAAATGGTGCACCCATCTCATCTCCTTGTCACCCGAAATAATCACCACTCATGATAAATCATCATCGCCTTCATGGTGAGTCAGTCAGAAGAAAATCTAGCAGATTCCAAACTGAACACCTAAATTGTCAAAGTCTCAAGTCTAGGTCAGTAAGCAAGCAAGTTGATCAATGTGGAATATCAATAGCTTATCATCCAATCAATCTCATCAAAACCCTGATCACATGTCCTAGGATGTATCATTCTCACGATGGACATCAGCATTAGGTATCCCACTATAGTTTAGTCGTGGCTAGCGGTATGAAGAACATTAGCCTGTTTGTTTACTTTATCCTTTCTTTTGACTTATCTTATTGCACTCATTCCAAGGACCTCTCGATGATGCCTAATCAAAATAGGTTTAGAGAGAAAGGAATGGGGCAGTGATCATTATCTTTTTTATTTGATGTGCTTGTTGGATGTTCTTGTAAAATAACTTGGTGAACACTTGTTTTTTAAGGAGCATCCTAGCAAGGGTTCTATATGTCAAGTGTGAATGGGAATACTCCTATCTGATTGTCGAGTCAAAGTCCATCACACTAGGTACAACGCCATCCTAGTTCTTTATACCTTGATGCATCGTACCTATGTGTGTTATCAAACATAAAGTAATTGGCCCTTTGAAAATCCCAACTCCCGGTAAGCAAATCATCATCATCATAGTGTAAGCTTGTGGATCCTCCTTTCATCATCTTATTCTTCTTATTCTTCTATCTTCACTAACATTTCTATCTAAAGTAGGTGTGAGATCTCAAAATATACATGAGGCTACCCATGGCCGATGACTATCTATACATCATCAAAAAAAATTATGTCAAATATCTGATCTTTCTAAAGAATTATCTTTCGTCCTCTAATCAATAGAACCACTCCTCTCACATTTTATCGCGATCTCGATTTGTAAATCGAACATTTCCACTCGATCTTTCGAGGGGGCAATATACCAACATAATCCTTCTCGCTGGGGCAGCAGTGGGGCATTTGAAAAAATTGAGATTTTTTTTTAATTTTGATCAAGAACAGTTTATTCTTTGAACCAACGCAACAAGTGCATTGCTTCAAAAAGGGGAAAAATATAGACATGGAAAATTGACCGACACACTTGATCCTAATTACTAAAATCATTTCATCCTAAATCATACTCTCAACTTATCATCACCTTTCATCCCTTAATTAAATAAATCATTATTTATTTAATTAGGTCTTTCTCCTCTTTTGATTAAATTAATCAATTTAATTTAATCCTCTATCTCTGCTCATTTAAATAATTCATTTTATTTAAATTAAGTCTCTAAAAGTCTTCTTATTAAATTGGATAAATTTAACCTTATTTTATTTAATCTAACATTATCCCCTTTAGTTAAATAAATCAAAATATTTATTTAATTAAACCGTTCCTCTCAATTTGATTTAAATCAATACATAAATTTAAGTCAAAGTTGTCACATCTCCTAAATTCCTCATTAAATTAATTAAAATTTGGTTAATTTAATCTTAATCTATGTCACATCCTCTACAGAACGCAACTTGCACAATAAATCAATTACTTTGATTTATCAAATCTCCTATTTTCCCTCACATGGCATAAAAGGGGAATATTCCCTCAAATTTGAATTCAAATTCAAGTGGGCTTGGTCCTTCCAACAAGGAATTTATTTCACCTTACAAGTCCTTTTACTTTGAGCCAAGTGGCCATAACTCCATTTTCTTCCCTCTCCAACAAGTCATTTCACTAATTTGAAATTCCACCCAATGTCATTTATTGGCACTTTGATCAAAACTTACACAACATTCAACAATTCACATGTTGACAAGTAGCACTTGGCCATTGGATGTTGAATGATCCCACATTGCTCAAATATTGCTTATTCTTCCAATTTGAAATCTATAAATGAGAGGCTCTTCCTCTCATTCTTCATCCACAATTTGAATGCAAAGTTATTATCTTCACATTAGAGCAACTTCATATCATTTTTTGAGCATTCTCCATCACCATAGCTAGGTTATTGCAGGTTTTCTCAAGAACTCAGCTTGTTCTTCATCAACAAAGTGGATCAATCTCCATCAAATCATCAAGCTTACTAAGGATTTGGGAAAGGGCCAATTTATACACATAATTGGCACCAACTCCCCCATGGGATCAATTTTTTGCATTGCTTAATTAGGATTTCATTTATCTTTTATGTTTTGTTCTTCATTTTTCCTATTATTGAGCATTGTAGATAGATTTCATGGGGAATCCTTGTTCTCACTTGCATTTCAATCTAATAATGTGCTTGTTTTCCATGTTTGTGCAGGTATAGGATTGGGGTTCACATTAGTAGTGCAACAACAACAAAAATATCAAAAAGTTGCCTTAGCAGCACAATAACAAGATCAACAACAACAAGCCCAACAACAAGCATTTATTTCTCAACAATATGCCCAACAACAAAAAATGCTCACACAACAACAACAAGGTCTATACTATAACCCTCAACAAAACATCATCAACCCAAACATGTTGGGAACATATATGCCTCCACCACAATCACCTTCACAATATCCTACACCGCCATACACACCATACAACACCTCATCATATCACAATCCCATGTACAACCCATCCACCATCCCACAATACAAAACATATGTTCCTCCACCAAACCCACAAGATGATATACCATCGCAACATAAGGAATTATCACAAGAAATGTAGGATTTCCAAATGGGAAAGATGAACAAACCCCATGCAAAAAAAACCTATGTCCTTATCCATTCCATCAAAACATTGCAATGGTACCTTTTCCTAACAGATTTGAGGTCCCAAAATTTGATAAATAAAAAGGGAGAAGAAATCATGTGGACCATGTCAAGGAATTCAATGTCATGTGTATGGAGGTGGCCTATAATGATTCTTACTTAATGTGCCTCTTCCCATGAAGTTTAACAGGTCCTACCATGGATTTTTTTCACAGTTACCTCCAAGCATCAAAACCTTCCAAGAAATCATCAATAGATTCATAGATCACTTCTCCTTCAATCTTGACATGGATGCGAGCTTAGAAGAGTTATACACACTCAAGCAGAACAAAGGAGAATCCTTCACCAATTTCTTGTAACGATGGAGGAAAAAAGCTAGTAAGAGCAAGTGGACCATTCCCAACAAACAAAAGTGGGGATTATCATAGAAAATGTTGATCTAGATCTATCCTTCCACTTGAAGATGCAGTGAATTACCTCTTATGATGAGCTTTTCTCTAGAGCCCTTAACATCAAGAGATCCCTAATCTCACAGGGAAACACACAAGTATATAGAGACAATCACCCATCCACTAGTTTTAACGACAAGCCACACTATTGGGCCAAGAACAAAAATATTACTAGTGATGGTTTTGTTGATACAAAGGTGGCATTAACTTCTCCTAGTCAAGAAAACACCCAACCCATGAACACACAACAACTATACGTGCAACCACCAAAAAATCAACCAACGATTAATGCTTCATACTCAACGTGAACAACAAAGAACAAACAATACTCCTAAATGACAATTCACTTCCTTAGGGGAACCTATGGAGGATGTTTTGAAGAGGTTGATATAGTCTAACCTTATCACACTTTGAGATTTCTCAAACTATCTAGAGCCACAAGTCAAACCTCATAGCCATAGAGAAGATCATTTTTGTGAATTTCACCTATACAAAGGTCATAACAGACAAAATTATTTTAGACTCAAACATCTAATAGAAGATCTTATTGAACAAGGAGACATTCACATTGATCAAAAATTTGAGAATGAAAATCTGAAATATTTAAACAAGCCCTATGCCTGACCATACAAAAGCAAAAGATTCGGGAAAGGCATCAACCTCAAAAAATGTAAACAATACCCATCATACCATGGTGGGACATATTTATTCATCACAACATGAGGAATTAGACATGTATCAAGATATTGTTTTAAAACAAAGTTTAAAACCATCAACAGTGTTTAGCAGTATTTTATATAATAATGACATCAAGTAGAGATCAAATTGTGATATCTCTCCCACATATGACTCAATGATTGGGCACGCTGAAGAAATTCCAAATGATCTAGAAATATTCTTTGTTACACCCATACCTACAGATTGTTGCGAAGAGTCTTTTATCGATGACATATCATCCACCCAAGGATCATGTTAAGAGGAGGCTCTTGATGATAACGAAAGTTACTCTGAATAAAGTCACAATCAAGAACCCCTATCCATAGAGTTTCACCAAGAGCTAAGGGAAATCTTCCAAACCATTTTAAACTCCAAATATGTCCCCAATATCACCCCTAACATGTTTCTTTTTGACAAACATATAGACATTCTTCATCCAAAACAAGAGTCTCCCACTCTTGGTATTCCTACACAAGAGCAAGCAACGGTCAATATTCTTTATTCTTACAGTGATTGTGCATCATCGACATCTTTTAAGTCAACATCAACATATTTTGAAGCAGTATCAATAAAGAACAATATCATAGAACCAGAGAAAAAAGTTCATATTTTTAAACAACAGGAACCCATAGAAATATCATGTGTTCATGACAAGTCATATTCAGTGGCTATGGATCAAAGGATACATTATCAAGGCAAAGGAATAGGTATTGATAATACCTTCACAAAACCAGGGGAAATCTTGTCTACAAAATATATCAACATATGTGGCACGAAGGATCCTTATGATGAAAATATTGTCAATGCTACAACTAGTTGTGTCATGAGTTTGCATTCACCCATCATCTCATACATAAAATGGGACCAACATAAAAAGAAAATTCCTATCAAAGAAAGGAAAATATCATCAAAACAAATGAAGCAGACAAGCAGAAAGGATAAAGCAAGTACAAATGGATACCAAAGAAAAATAAATAAAATCATTGATAGGTTATCATTAGGTCCCATTACTTTAGAAGATAAAACATCAATATGTCGACTAGGGCAGTGTCCAAGGTTGTCTGCAATAGAAGGCAGCTTGACTAACTCTCTTATATTTTCTAGCTTTTTATAACAACTAAAGTTAATTTTAACCTAAGGTTGTTTAACTAGTTAACATAAAATTAATTTATCTAGAAAGCTAAAAAGTATTTAAACTAGCAAACACAAGATAATTAATTTAGAAAGAATGATAACTAAACTAGAAAACATTGAAATAACTAAACTAAGAATCATGTAAACTACATAAGTAGAAAAACTTGTAAACAAACTATAAAACATCTAATTAATAATAGTAAATAACGTTTCCTAATAGTTAATAGAACTATGGAAATGAAAGACATCGTGTGCTCTAGAACTTTAGACTTTAAGATGAAAAACTTAAGAACTCTTTACAATATTATCATAGAAAAATGACTACATTCATAATTATTATCCACACAATAAAAATGACAAAAGGAAAATACTCATCTATTTAGTCTATCCTCCCTCAAGTGGCTAGCTCGCAGGCTCCTACATTCTCAAATCACATGCACAATATAATCGAAAGCTTCCCAATTAAAATTAATCTTCATCCATAATTTCCACAACTCAGAGATTGATACGAAAAAGTCTCTTTATTCATATATATTCAGAAAACATGTTAATAGCATAACAATACTATTATGCATTGTCTTTTGCTTCTAGATATTACATATTTATAGAAAGTTTCTAACTAAATCCTATATTTCAGATGGCTTAGATTACCATTGAAAAATTCTGCAACAGATTGTAAACAAACTTTATGTCTTTAAATGATCATTACATCAATATTAAAGAGGCCCGCGTTAAGCCATGAAGTCTTAAAACATGACAGAATTCTAACTAAAAGAAATTATGATTTCGGTCCATCATTCTAAAGTTTTGGAGCATGTTCCCAACACATATCCTCAATATGTTTTGGAGCTCATGTTGGTTGAATTATTTTAAATGTTGTGTGGTGACCGATTATTACCCTACAAAACACTTAAAACTACCCATTAAATTTGTATTGGTAAGATATTTCAATAAATCACAAGAAATAAAGTTTGTACTATTTTTCTCAAAAGATAAGCAATTATTATTCCTGAAGTATAATTAATTGGCATAGAATAAGTGTTTTGCATCCATGAGGAAGGGTTTTAGTATGTTATCATGATGAGGTTATTTTTACCTCATCACTTCCTCCCCTTCCTAATTTCTGGCAGGTCCTCCTACCCTCTGCTGTGACCCTTTCCCTCCTTCTCTGTTCAATTCTTCATATTTAGCACTAATATCATATAGATCATTTGTTGTTTTCTCCATCCTTTTAGGTTCCTTTAGGAAGCCTTGATGATAAGGAACTCATTTTTTCCACATGTTGAAGACTCCATTATCCTGATTTGTATTAATATGAAAAGCAGGTGGTGGAAAAAGCAACAGGAGAGGTTTGTATCTCATCCCCATCCAATCTGTTCTAAGGTCTTTTAAGATTTTGGCCAAGGCATCTTCTCTTCTATAGGACCATTTAATGTTTAAGAGGGGATATCACTTCTCTTTTCTTCAAGTATGCTGATAGTGGGATGTATCTCTCTTCACAGGCATGTCAAGCCTTACTGATTAGTTTTGGCCCCTGTTCTATGAAATTATTGTGGCATAAGCGAAGGTTTTCATCATATCTCTTATTCATAGTTTCTTCCACTTTAACAGCTAAAAAGTGTGCTTTGAAAGTTGTAGGTATCTTGTTGGGGTGTCTCATCTGAAGACCCACGTTCTTTTTTGCCTAAGAGGATTCTCTGGTACATTCTTGCCAATGAACCTGATTATGCATAGTAGATAACAAAGATCTCAATTGCACTTCTCCACCAAAAAGGTTAATAAAGAAATCAATATGTGTTTCCATCAGTAAATTGTGAACAAATAATTGACATAACATGTCTTATTTTTCAAGAGTTGATTCTAAAAACACTTTAACAAATTCTCTATCATCCTGGGATCATGTGGCTGATTATGATAGATTCTCAATAATTTCCATCTCAACAATTGTTCATTAAAAAACATAGAATATAGCCTTGATGGTCTCCTACATGCTAATAGAAATTATCCTATTTGGCATGCATCTTGTTTTCCCCTATAGACCCTATCAAATGACTCTTTCAGTAGTACCAACTCCTTTTTCAACCTGATATTCTCAATTCTAGCATCCTTCAAGAAATAGAATCTTTCCATCCATTTCATTAATAATGGGGGAATTCAGACTTGGAACCATTCCATTATAGTTGGTTTGGACTGAGTTCCCTTTGATTCCATTATTGGTTTATTGATGCTTTCTTGTAAATCCTATTCCAGTTCCACAATCTTACTGAGAGAAACATTCAATTCTTTACTTTGTCTGTTCTTTTCTTCTTCAAAAGCTTGAAACATCTAAATAATTTTTTTTTTCAAACTTTCAATTTGTTTATCCCTATCAGATAGATTAGCATTATATGTCTTATTCTCTAGATTCCATTCTTGAATTTGTATCTGCATTGCATTAATAAATATATCCTTCTTTTCTATCTGCAATTTTAAATCTTGAATCTCCTAATCTCTTTTCCTTATTACTGTAATGTGTACTGCTATTTCCTCTTGTTGCTATATAATATATTCTTCATTTTTTTGCAATTGATTTCTTAACCCATCCATTTCCAATTTCAAATTTTCTAACTCAGCATTGATACTATCATTTTTAGTTGTTTCAATAACTTTATCTACAGTGGGAGACAAATTTTCCAAAATATTATCCTCAATCTCCATAAAAGGTGGAGATTGTTCCCTCTCTTCTTTCTGTATTTCCTTAGCAAGGGTCTCTTCCTCTTGTCTAGTGTGAGGAGATAATTCTTCAACATGGATATCTTCTTCTTGTTCTATGTGGGAAGGTATTTATTCAACAGGTGTCTCTTCTTCTTGAGACTGACAAATTTGCTCCCATGTTTCCATTATTTCTACATTATCAACATGGTCCATAGTTTCTATTGACTTTGTATGTTTCCTAGACTCCTTTTTCTTTGAAACACTTCCTATATCTTGAACTAGAGTTTCTATAGACTCAGAGGATAATATCTTGCTTCTTCTCAAGAGAGGAGTGTTTTGAAAAGTAACAGTTGATCTTCTTTTCCTCTTCTTAGAGGGAATTCTTTCTACATCTGTATGAATAATTTCAACATCCCTTGACTGGTCTGGGGTTTTCAATTCATTGGCTAGAGATTTCAACGCTTCCTCACCGGGGGTTGTGGGAATTTGGGCTTCAAAAGCTCTTGAAGCCGCAGGGGAAGTTCCTCTAGAAGGTGAAGGCATTTTATTAGAGGATTCCCCTTCTATTTTTCTCTTGGGTACAAATTCTTCAAATTTCTGAAGAAATTTTTCCCACTTACTTTCAGTTTTCTTTCAAAAATGATATTTACAGATTAATTGAATTAACCCATGGTGTTTCAATGGACCTAAACCAGTTTTATACCTTTTTGTCGAGGAGAAAATAGATTCACTCAAGAAGTTAGGAAAATTGACCCTAAGGTCAGGGTTTTCTTTCCCATGACGCAAATGTATCAACATACGAAATGCGGGTCTTACCACAATAGTAAGTTGGCCTTCATAAATAAAATATTTTATAATCCATGCAACAGTTGTTCCCCAGGGTTCTAATATGGAGGTCCTTTGAAACACTTTATTTTTTCCTCTAGTACTGATAACTATCATGGGTTGAGGGTCTCCCTCTCTAAGAAATAATTCTGATAGCTTTTGATATGTAATTTGAGAAGTTTCAAATAATTTAAAACCAAAATTATCTAAACTAGAGAGGCAAGAAATGACTTTCATAGTCACCTAAAAACACTTCCCATGTAGTACCACCTGGCCATTGGAATAATTTTTTGCAAATGCATTCACCAACTTCTCATTATATCCCTCAAACTTTTGATAAAATCTAACCATCCCACTTCTTGAAACAAACTGGAAATGTTGCTCAATCCCAGTAATTTATTTGTTGAGTCTAGCTTTGATTTCTTCTTCACACCTCCCATTTTTCTCTTTGCTCTATAATTCTGCTGAGAAATTCAATAGTGCGAGAAGCCATCGCACAATTGTTTTGAAGATTTAATTGCAAAGTGATTATTTATTTGTCTTTGTTTAAAAATTAATGTGCAATGATGGTAATTTGCATGGAGACATGCAAAAAAGAGTATTGCACTACTAGTTAATCAATGAGTGGATCAAGTTACTAAATTAGGAAGGGAGAAGCTCGTGCCAATTAATTATACCTTACTTAAGCGAAAATGTGTACTTACTTTCGTTATGTGATTGCCTGAAGGTTATGTACCTTTGTTGATTTAACAGGATGATGGGATGGTATTGGTTAAGGTGGCGGTGTATTTATTATGACACGAGTGAGGAAGCTTGTGAATGACAAAGTCATAAATGAGGATAGGCTATCGCAATGGCTTTTATTTATGATGGTAAGAAGGTAGAAATTGGGATAACCACATTGTGTGCAGATTATTGATGTGACAACTGAAAAAATAACTTAGTAAGAAGGCATGTGTACATGGGTTTGACAAATCAAAGCATCAAAAAGAAATTTATATTTTATGGAAAAAGGCAGGCGGAATGGTGATGGATAAGTTTCAGAGCATGCTTTTGAGCACATTCTCAAAACAAATAGATAAGTTCTGAAGCACGCTTGATCCATGCATTCGAAACGATGAAGACGAATAAGTTCTGGAGCATTGAAGCACCCAGACTTGATAAGTTCCAGAGCATCACTGAAAGATACAGCCGGAGAAGCAACCAAAGGTAAATTATGGAGCATCGTCGAAAGATGCAGTCGGAGCAGCAACCGAAAGAAGATTCTGAAGCATCATCAAAAGATGCAGCCAGAGCAGCCGGAGGAAGATTCTGGAGCATCATCAAAAGATGCAGCCAGAGCAGTAGCCGAAGGAAGATTCTGGAGCATCATCGAAAGATGCAGTCGGAGTAAAAACTGAAGGAATATTCTGGAGCATCATCGAAAGATGCAGTCGGACAAACAACTAAAGGAAGATTCCAAAGCATCGTCGAAATATGCAGTCGAAAGAAAGAAAAATGGATGTATGCATGAACTCAAACTTCTAGAGCCTTTCTTGACCAATCACCATTCTTCAAGAACATAACTGTTAGAATTTGTAATCTTTCCTTGGTTGTTTAATTTAATTTGAGGATAAACCAAGGTATCCTCTTTTATTTATTTTAGGATATTCCTAAAGGAATCTCTACATGTAATTTTGTCCTCTAGTCCAAGTGGGAGGACAACTCATATTTTTGTAATTCCTTTAATAAGGAAAATAGGTTATTCCTCCTTATGAGGATGCTCACACTTGGCACACACTAAGTATGAATGTGGCACTCTTACACATAGGGAGTTACATGCAAACTCCTTCGCTCATCTCTACTTAAAGAGATATTTCTCCACACACTACACACTAATTTTTACAATTCTCTCACACAATTCTCTCCTCTTGCATAGTAGTTCTATCATATTGTATTAAGCTTCTTGCTCATATTTTTCTCTCTCTCTTTAGGCTTTTCATGCCTCATTCATATTTCACAAAGGGGGTTTTCTTTGCTTTTACCCTTACAAAAATCTCTTGGCTCTTGTTGGATTCTTGGAGTCTTATCTTGGCATTGGTGGTTGATCTTGCACCTATCTCTCATTTGATTTATGGTAAATCTCTTCTTGCACTTCACTTCTTGGATTGTTATTTTGATCTTACTTTCATTCCTTTATTTCTTCTAACATGGTATCAGAGCTAGCTACTAATCCTTGTTTAAATGTTTTGTAGGAAGGCGTCATTCAAAGGAGCAAGATTTTTCAAGTTTTATCTTATAGATCTAGCATTTGTTGCAGCTCTAACTTTTTTTTGATACTCTTCTTCATACTTTTTTTCTCTAACCCTCTTTCGAAGGCTTGCCACCAAAGAGTATATTTTTTGAATTTTTTTGGGTTTGGACGGTTCTTTGCCAAACCCAGTTTATTTCTTCATTTCAAGTTTTGTTTATCTAGATCTAATAGTACCCTCTGTTGGGAGACCACAAGGGTTTGCATTTAGTTCATTTGTTCTATTCTAAATCTCTTCAGGTTATTCTCATTTATCTCTACAAGTTTTCATTTGCATTTTTTATCATTCTTGTATATTCTAACATTCTTGCAGGTTCTATTAAAATAATAAACCAGAAAGCGTAGTAGTTTCAACTTCCTTTTGCATGCATCTCTGAGTTTATTATCATTTATAAGTTGATTACCCTCATTAAAATATTGAATCTTCATTATTTTTCTAATCTCTATTGATATCTCTGTATTGTTTTGGCATTTGTTGCTCTCTATATCTCTGTATTAATCTCTATTTTGACAATACCTCACTCCGCCGCTCATATATTTTGAACCCATACACATTAGAAAGATCTCTTCGGTCAAATTCTAGATAATTAGGTTATCTCAAACATATCATAAAATTAGCTCGATCCAATGGTTCATTTGAGAGATATACCCCCTGCACCGAGACTATATTTTCCATGACAATTTATTCCAGCTTGCATGTTCTTTTTTCTTTCTAACATAATTGTTGTTGCAGATTTTTTATCATAACATTCTTCTGATTTATATCATTTTTTCATCATTACTTTATTTGATCATTGCAACTCTAATATTAGTTAGATTCCTGATTTTTTAATCATTATTCATTATATAACATTTTTTGCAGGGAATCCTTTCTCTTCCTTTGCTATTTTCAGTTTATTTATCTTTTTTTAAAATTAATTTGTTCAAATCTGAATATTATTTAGTCATGTCTACTCTAATTCCAGAAATCAAGTTAAATAGCTCTAACTATCATCAATGGAAAACACACATCTCTTTCATTTTTGATTTTAAATGTTTACTCCAAGTTGCTACAGATGCCACTATTGAACTAGCTGCCTCTGCTTCTCAAACTGACAAAGATGCATGGCAAGTTAAAAATGAAGAAGCTCTTGGATTAATTGATCTTTCGGTTATTCCTAATTTGTATGTCTTGATTGGACATTGCACCAATGCTCATCAAGCGTGGACCATTTTGCAACAAACCTATGATAGCTCCACTGAATCACGTAAGATTCAGCTCCAAGACAACTTGGAAGACCTCAGGTATATTGACTTTAAAAATATAGATGATTTTTTGCTTAAATTTGATGCTATTAAGACTTAATTAAATGGTGTGAGTGTTACTTTAAGTGATATTAGATTAATTACTATTATTCTCAAGAAGTGTCTTCCTAAAGAATTTCAACAATTTATTACTAACATTCATTCGCAACTTGCTATTCCTACTGTAGCTCCTCAATTAACTTATGGCATATTTCAAAATCTTTTACGTCAAGAGGAAGCTAAGTTGTTGCAATTTGGTACTCTTAGATCTTCTGAACATGCTTTTGTGTCTAAACATAAAAATCAAAATAATAGATCTCATAATCATAATTCTTCTCATAATAATCATAATTCTCGTAATAATAATTATAATCCTCATAACAATAATAATAATCATAATAACAATAGATTTAATTATAGGCCCTAATATAGCAATAATGCTCATCACAATAATAATTATTATAATAATCAACAAAATAAGAAACCTCATTGTACTTATTGTGGCAAAGATGGTCACCTAGCTAATGTTTGTTTTAAAAAGAAAAATGATAAGAAGCCTATGAATAACAATAATCAAAATAACTTCAAATCTCAAGATAATCAATCTCGTAGTGCTTTTACTACTTGTTTTAAAGCTTCTCATGCATTAGAATGGATTATTGATAGTGGGGCTTCTCACCGTGTTACATCTCATAGAGAAGTGTTTGATTCTTTGCAACCTGATAAAACTAACATTCCTATTCAATTAGCTAATAATCATAGTTGCAAAGTTGATGGATTTGGTGATGTTAATGTTCCAAATAGAAAATTTCACAATGTTCTTTATGTTCCTGAGTTTAAATCTAATCTTCTTTCAGTTGCTCAATTATGTCAAGATTACAAAGTTGAATTTCATAAGGACATGTGTTACATTATTGATCCTAAGAATGATCATGTTGTTGCTAATGCTAAGTTGGATCATGATAATTTGTTTAAGTTTTATGAGTTTGCCTCATCAAGGTACTCTTTGAAAGTTAATATTGATTTCAATGTATGGCATGAAAGGATTGGACATTTGAATTCTGATTATATTTCTAGATTGCTCAAATCTAACATGGTTGAAGGATTACCACATATTGTTCCATCTAAAATTACATGCATAGGGTGCATGAGTGGAAAAATGAAAAGGGAGCCCTTTCCTTATGGTACTTCATGGAGGGCATCTCATAAGTTGCATTTGATTCATAGTGACCTTTTGGGACCAATGAAGAACACCTCCATTCAAGGTTCAAAGTATGCTCTTACCTTTGTTGATGACTTTACTAGAAGAATCTGGATCTATTTCTTGCATAGTAAAGCTCAAGTTCTTGATATATTTTCTGAATTTCATATGTTTGTGGAAAGGCAATCTGGTTCTAAGCTTCAAATTCTTAGAACAGATAATGGTACTGAATATGTTAACAATGCATTTCGTTCTTATTTGAGATCTTTTGGTATAAAACATGAGCTTACTATTCCTTATACACCACAACAAAATGGTGTGGCGGAAAGGAAGCATAGAACTATTGTGGAAATGGCTAGATGTATGTTGCATGCAATAAAAATTCCTTACAAGTTATGGGCTGAAGCAATGGCTTGTGCCACTTATATTATTAATCGAACTCCTACTAAAGCTTTGCAAGATATAACTCCCGAGGAAGTGTGGTCTAGTAGAAAACAAAATTTACAACATTTGAGAATCTTTAAATCTATTGCTTATGTTCACATACCCAAACAAAAAAGGCAAAAACTTGATTCTAAATCTTCTACATTTATTTTTGTTGGGTATGATGAATTTACTAAAGGTTAAAGAGTTTATGATCCTACTACTAACAAGGTGCATATTGCAAGAGATGTTTGCATTGCAGAAAATGAAGTCCATGATTGCTCCAAGGTCAATGATGATGAATTTAAAGGAGGAACTATTGAGATTGTGGAGGACCAACCTCTTATTCTAAACCCTACTCCTAATGCATCAATTTCTATTCCTACTAGTCATACTAATAATGATGATGATGATGATGGTAATAATATATCTACTCCTCATAGTAATAATGTTGATCATGATGATAATGATACTCCTCATAGTGATATTTCTGTTAATTCTAAGAGAAATCCTAAATGGCTTAAAGATTTACTTAATGAAGGTGATGATTATATTTCTAGAATG
Organism: Sequoiadendron giganteum; assembly: GCA_007115665.2. Lineage (NCBI taxonomy): Eukaryota > Viridiplantae > Streptophyta > Pinopsida > Cupressales > Cupressaceae > Sequoiadendron > Sequoiadendron giganteum. Next base: position 361,452,960 of record CM021107.1, on the reverse strand, counting down.
GGTAGTCTTAGACCTAGGAGAGTTAATTATTGTAATTATGCTTTAATGTCTTCTCTTATGAACTCTAATGATCCTCAAAACTTTTCTCAAGCTAAAAATCAACCTCATTGGCAAAATGCTATGAAAGAAGAATATGACACTTTAAATTCTAATAATACTTGGGATTTAGTTCCCTTACCTCATGGTAAAAATTTAGTTTCATGCAAATGGTTATATAAAACTAAGTTGAATGCCAATAATGAAATTAGTAAGTTTAAAGCTAGGTTAGTATCAAGAGGTTTCTCTCAAATTGAAGGTTTAGACTATAATGAGACATTTTCCCCTATTGCAAAAATGCCTACCATCAAAGTAGTTCTTGCTTTGGCTTCAAAAATGAATTGGCCTATTCACCAAATGGATGTTAAAAGTGCCTTTTTAAATGGTGATTTGCATGAAGAAATTTATATGTCCCAACCTCCCAATTTTATTAAAGAAGGTCATGAACATCTAGTATGCAAACTAAATAAATCTATTTATGGTTTAAAGCAATCTCCTAGAGAGTGGTATTAAAAAATTAATGCTTTCTTTATTTCTCAAGGTCTTGAAAGAAGTAAAAATGATCCTAACTTGTACATCAAGCATAGTAAAGATGACATTATTATTATCATTCTTTATGTTGATGATTTGATTCTTACTTCTAGTTCTAACCATTTAGTTTCTGATATTAAGTTCCAACTTAACCAAAAATTTCAAATGACTGATTTAGGACTTTTACATTATTTTCTAGGAATGCAAATTTGGCAAACCCCTAAGGGTATTTTTATTTCTCAAAGTAAATATGCTAAAGATCTTCTAGATAGATTTCATATGAATGATGCTAATCATGTTTCAATTCCATGTGAATTAGGAACTAAGTTAATGATAGATATGGAATCTCCATTCATAGATGCTACTCCTTATAGAGAACTTGTAGGTAGTTTAAATTATCTAACTCTCACTAGACCTGATATATCTTTTAGTGTTGGTTTAGTTTCAAGATTCATGTCCAAACCTCAACAAACACACTTCAAAATTGCTAAAAGAATATTACAATACATTAAAGGTACTACTAACTTAGGATTATTTTATGATGCAAATTCTGATTTTTCTTTAAAAGGTTTTACTAATTCAGATTTAGGTGGAGACCCCAATGATGGGAAATCTACTTTTGGGTATTGTTTTTCTCTTGGTTCAGGTGCTATATCTTGGAAAAGTAAAAAAGATCAATCTATTTCTCTATGTTCTACCGAAGCTGAATACAAAAGTTGTACTCATGCCTCTAAAGAAGCTCTATGGCTTAGAAGAATACTTGAAGTTTTTGTTCTACCTCAACAAGAACCTACACCTTTATTTTGTGACAATCAAAGTGCAATAGCCTTGGCAAAGAATCCGGTTTACCATGCAAAGTCAAAGCACATTTCTCTCCACCACCACTTCATTAGAGAACAAATTGAAGAAAAGCAAGTGTCCCTCATCTATTGCAAGGGTGAAGATCAAGTTGCAGATATTTTGACAAAGCCTCTTTTTAGAGAAAAATTTGAATTTCATTGCAAAAATTTGGGTTTGATACCCATTGATGTAATCACCCCAAGTAAAGATTAAAGGGGGGTGTTAGAATTAGTAATCTTTCCTTGGTTGTTTTATTTAATTTGAGGATAAACCAAGGTATCCTCTTTTATTTATTTTAGGATATTCCTAAAGGAATCTCTACATGTAATTTTGTCCTCTAGTCCAAGTGGGAGGACAACTCTATTTTTGTAATTCTTTTAATAAGGAAAATAGGTTATTCCTCCTTATGAGGATGCTCACACTTGGCACACACTAAGTATGAATGTGGCTCTCTTACACATAGGGAGTTACTTGCAAACTCCTTCACTCATCTCTACTTAAAGAGATATTTCTCCACACACTACACACTAATTTTTACAATTCTCTCACACAATTCTCTCCTCTTGCATACTACCCTCATTCATAATTCACAAAGGGGTTTTTCTTTGCTTTTCCCCTTACAAAAATCTCTTGGCTCTTGTTGGATTCTTGGAGTCTTATCTTGGTATTGGTGGTTGATCTTGCACCTATCTCTCATTTGATTTATGGTAAAGCTCTTCTTGCACTTCACTTCTTGGATTTTTATTTTGATCTTGCTTTCATTACTTTATTTCTTCTAACAATAACTTATGATGTGATGAGTTGAAATGCAAGTTTCTGAGCATTGGGGCACCAAAACTAACAATTTCCAGAGAATCGTTGCAAGGTGCTCCAGAAGTTTCTTTTGATTTATAAGAATTCCTACAGAATAAAGACAAAATTTAGCCAAGTCAAAATATTTAAGAATTAATGAAGAATTATTTGAAACAAATTTGTACATATGCCCCTTTTTTATTACAATTTTTCATATATTTATACAAAAAAAAATCTTTTTTTTTAAATGCAATTATGCAAGGTTTATATTGACTCTGTCGAGGCAGAGTCAATGCATTGGATTTCCCCTTGCATTTCTACCAATTTTGTAAATTTCGCCTTGTTGACAGGTTTATGGAAGATACATAGGTGATGACCATTTACCAAGAGAGTTCGTGTATCACCATCAATGGGTTTTAGCTAAATTGTGTCTTTTGAAAATACCTCAAAAATTTCACATGGACCTAGCCAATGAGTTCTAAGTTTTCCCTGGTGATCTTTATATCTAGAATCAAATAGCAAGGCCTAGTCACCATTATGGAACTATCTTTCTTTAATGTTCTTTTCATGCCAAATATTTCATTGTTGTTGAAATAGCTCAGTTTGATGGACAAAATCCAAATGAAGCTCATCCAACTCACTTAACTATAAAAATTGCTCCACTTGGGCTTGCTTTAGATCTAGACCCAACTCCATAGCCATTCTCGAAGTTTGAAGTTCAAAATCGTTGGACAAGAGAGGCTTCTTTTCGAAAACAAGCTCATAGGGGCTAAACTCGGTGGTGGATCTCAATGTTGTGTTGTACGCCCAAACTGCTTCAGGTAATTTCCTAGCCCAATCTGACCTCCTAGAAGAAACTATTTTTTTCATGTTCTCTAACTCCCTATTAGTCACCTCCATTTGATCGTTTTCCTGAGGATAATAAGGAGATGACTTCTTATGACTCACTTGAAAATTATTTTTGAATGCCAAGAGAAATTTGGACATGAATTGGGACCCTTGATCTATAACAATGGTTCTGGGAGCTCCAAATCTGAGAAAGATTTTATTATAGAGGAAATCAGTGACTTGTTCCTCTCTAGAAACTCCTAGGGCTTGAACTTCTACCCATTTAGTCAGGTAATCGGTGCAAACTAGTATATATTATTTCCCTTGAGAGGAAGGATTTGTGGGACTGATAAAATCTAATCCCCATTTCTCTAATGGTTCAAGGACTACATGTGGTTGAAAAGTCATTTCACTAGAAGTTGTTGTTCTTCCTAATCTTTGACATTCATCACAATGATGAACATACTTCTTGACATCTTTATGCATTGAAGGCCAATAATACCCAATACACAAGATTTTATGAGAAGTTCTCTTTGCAGAATAATGACCCCCAGAAGGATCATCATGACATCCTCTAAGGATACTATAAGTTTCATCTGCCCTGACACATCATCTCAAGACCATATCAGGGCCACAACGGAATAATATCCCATTAATCCATTTAAATGGGACACTCTCTCTAACAAGTCGTTTCCTTTTTTTTGATGTAAAACCGGGCAGTACTTCTAAAGTGGATAAATAGTTGGCAATGTTAGCAAACCAAGGAGTCTTTGTAGAGATAGAAAACATATTTTCATTTGGAAACTCATCTTGCATAGGTGCACAGTCATCATCTTTTTGTTTAATTTGAGACAAAAATTCTACCACTACATTAAATTTCCCTGGCTTGTCAAGTATTGTTACATTGAACTCCTGAAGGAGTAGTAACCACCTCATTATCCATCCATTTACTATAGGTTGATTCATCAGATATTTAACAACCAAATGGTTTGTATAGACAATAAATTTGTACTCTGTAATGTAATGGCGGAACTTTTTAATGGCATGTACTACGGCCAAGAATTCATTTTCTATTGTTGTGTAGTTTCTCTCAGCAGATGTCAAATTTTTACTAATAAAATATATGGCATATTTATCCCCATTCTCATCTTCTTTCCCTAATATTGCACCAATTGTGTCATCTGAAGTATCGACATAAACATGGAATGGAAGATTCCAATTTGGCCCACGCAATATAGTGGCAGAGACAAGTTTCTCCTTTATCGTTTCAAATGATAGTTGACACTCTGGTGTCCAATTAAACTCCATATCTTTCTGGAGAAGGGAAACATAGGGGCCGCTATCTTACTAAAGCTTTCTATAAACCTCTGGTAATATCCAGCATGCCCAAGGAAACTTCTAACATCCATTTGCATCTGAGGAGTAGTCAGTTGTTGAATGGCTTCAATTTTCTTGGGATCAACCTTTATTCCTTCAGAGGAGATATGATGACCTAAGACTATTCCTTGTTCCACCATTATCAAACATTTTTTGTGGCTAAGGGATAGACAATGATCCTCAAAAACCTCTAAAATCCTATCCAAGTTTTGAAGGGTTGTATCATAGGTTGACCCATAGACAGTGAAGTCATCCATATAGACTTTTATGCAGTCATTGACAAGCTCGTTAAATATAGCCAAAATGGCTCTTTAGAAAGTTGTAGGAGCATTACAAAGTCCAAAGGGAAGAACACAATATGAAAATTTTCCCCATGGAAAAGTAAACATGATCTTGTCCTGGTCTTTTGGTGCTACCTGAATCTAGTTGTAACCACTAAACCCATCTAGAAAGGAGAAATATTTCCTCCCAGCCAAATTGTCTAGAACTTGGTCTACAAATGGTAAGGGAAAATAATCTCAGTGAGTGGCTTTGTTAAGTTCTCTTTAATCTACACATATTCTCCACTTTATGTTTTTCTCTGGTACTACAACCATAGGTGACACCCACTTACTGTCAAAAATGGGATAAATAAATCCCGCTCGAAGGAGTTTGTCAATTTCAACTTTGACAAGATCTTTTAATGCAGGGTTGAGTCTCTTATGTGGCTGATGTATTGGCCTTACATTAGGATCAGTATAAATGTGATGTGTGCAAACACTTGGGTGAATTCCTCTTATGTCTGTATAGTCCCAAGAAAAAGCCTTAGACCTTTTTCCCAAAATATTAAATAATCTATCCTCTTCTGATTTTGTCAGCCAACTATTGATGTTCAAAGTTTTTCCCGACAATAACATAATTGTTTTTGTTCTCAAATGGGAAAAATTTATAGTATGTATTGGTCGTAACAATGTATTTAGAGGAAAGCTATGAGGTATCAATCGGTGAAATTTAGTAATGTCCTCAAAAAATGGCTAGTTCTTGGAATCATATTGGCCAAAGGACAAGGCATTCCCATAGTAGTGTAATTTTGTTCCATCCTGTGTACATCGATTGGTTGTCCTAAAATTTCTCACGTATCCATCATTTCCTCCTCACTTTAGCCTATGGAAAGGCGTGCTATATCATTTACTAACTCATCCTCTTATTCTTCTCCATGTTGTTTAATAACTACCATGGCTAACGAGGCCAAACTGTCTTGACCATTAGATTCTTCTGGTTCATCAACCCAAACTTTGTTATTTTCGGTGTGTTTACTATTTGGACTATGTGAAACGGTCATTCCCCCCTCTTTGCAATCGATTTTAGCTACGACAGTGGCCAACCATGGTCTTTCAAGAATTATAGGATAGTTGTCTTTGGGTGTAAGTGACTGAATTACCTGGAAGTCCACTAGATATTCCCATCCATCAACTTTGACAAGAACATTTTCAATAACACCCTTGGGAATGGCTATGGACCGGTTTTCCATCTACAAGACTGTAGTTGTGGGACGTAAATTAGTGAGACCTAATTTTTCCATCACATCCACCATCATTATGTTAATGGCTGCTCCTAGATCCACTAATGCATTAGGTATTGCTACTTCATTAATTGTGACAGTTATAAGTGGACTATCGGGATCATCATATTTTGGAGCAACGGTCTTTCCAGACAAAAATTCAGCTAAATGACCATCGATGTGCATAGTATTTATTTTATTTGGTTTCCTCCCTGGGGTTTTAATACACAGTTGTTTGATCAACTAGTTCAACTCCAGAATCTCTTTTATTTCTTGTAGCAAGGGAACCTCTATTTGTAGTTGTTTGATTTCCTGTATTAACGCAGTTTCAGAGGTCAAAGGCATTTTCGGAGTATCTTTCAAAATGGTCAGTTTCAAACGCTCTAGAAATGGTGCTTGAGTTTTCTCTTTTGGGGTGGTATCCCTTCTAAGATTAGTTGGAGACTAACCTTCCTCCTCCTCCTGAGATACGTCAGAAGCTCTTGTTGATGATGGTGATAGAGTAGAGTGTGTGGTAATAGTTTGGTTAGGTGGAGTGGTCTTCTTAGGAATTTTGGAAGTGGATTCATCCATAATTTCTTCAATGGTTGGTGGTTGAAGTGTTTTACCAAAGCACAACTGAACATTTCCATAATGTATGGCATTAAGTCTGATGATATTGTCTTGTTTAGTGGAATATACCAAAGTATTTTGTTTATTGTTCTTAGGATTGGGAAGTGGTTGCGGTGGGAGATAAGGTTGATTAATTTGTTCACTCTGTGGAGGATTCTAGGGTGGTGGTACTAATTTTTGATGTTTATTCCTTTGAGGGCCAGTATAGAATTGATTATGTTCTTGGTTCCATTGAGGAGCGATATGTTGTGGATACCACTGTTGTGGAGTTTTGTTTGGCCATTGCTAAGTTCCCCATGGTTGGTTTTCCCATTCAGAGGGTCCCAATAGGGAGTTCCCCAATTAGGTTGTTGAGGTGGTGGTTGAGGCCAAGATGGAGTCCATTGATTACTAGTCTAGTTGTTTGGGGTCTCCAAGCAGGATTGGAATTTTTTCCATAAGAAAAGTTCCCTCCTTGGAATTGATTTACCCATATTTTTTTTTTTTTAGTTTGTGCAGTCCTTTTCTTGGAATTCTTGAGATCAGTAAGAAGCTCACATTGGTTTGTAGGATGTTTTTTCTCACAAAGCTGACAAACATTAACCTTGTCTAGTGAAAATTCTCTCAAAATATGTTTATTTCGACACCTTGGACAATAGATGGACAAAGTCTCAGGGTTACATGTCTTAGCTTGTATGCCATCCAATGTAGTGTTTAATTGAACAAGTATGTATGTTTTGAGGTTCACTATTTCTTCTTGGAGCTTTCCTATTTCATTAGACCCTCTAAAAAGAGTAGTTTTGTGGATTCCTTCATGAGTACATGAGAAATACTGACATAATTTACATGGAATCAAGGCCCAACTGAGACACATCTCCTTGTCCCATTAGATCAAGGCTTCTTGCATCCTCGTCGAGTCCCTTAAGAAATATAGTCTTGAGAATCTCAACACTAATGGTCTCTTCTCCAAATCATTTAGACAAGAAAGGACACCTATCTAGGTAGTCCTCTAGACTCTCATCCTCATTTTTCCTAAGTTTAAACAACTGCTCCTTATGATCACTCACCCTAAAATAGCTCTAGTATTTTTGTAGGAAAGCATTCTCCATGTCATCCCTAGACGTAATAGACCCAACAACTAATCCCATAAACCATCGCATGGTCATATCCTTCAAAGTAGAAGGGAACAACTTCATCTTCTCTTTATCATTTTTTTAGTCATAAGTTTGATAGAGGATCTTAAAGTCAAAGCAAAATTGGTCTAGGTCTTCCAAGGGAAAACCTTACAAAGTTGGCAAGAAAGCTAGAGAGATGTTTTTCATCGTAGTATCATCATCTACATCCACGGTAATTGGATAAGTGAATGTTCATAAAACCAGATGATCATTTTTGTTATGGTTGGCACTATTTCAGTTAGCTTCAACCCTTCAATCACCCATGATGTCTAGAGGAATGTGTTCCTCCTGGATAATTTCCTTGATGGCTATTTGTTCTTCTAGGTGACCTTTAGGAAAATAACGGAAAGTCTCTGGTGGACTAGGCTCAAGTAATTCTTCAACAGAGTTATCTTCTAAGCCTTGGTCCTGTTGGATGTTGTGGTTGAGTTTCTCATATGTGGTTGTCATTGATGTCAACACTATTAGCATTAATGATTCTGAAGATTGTATATGTCAAGGATATTGAGAAAATTAGAATAAATATATTGCAGGCAGTTTGTGAAGTTGTGATGATCAGAATAGTGGAAAGTTGTGTACATTGATAATCATAAGTCACACATTAAAGGGTTTTTTATTGATCCTATCTAGTATATTCTCTAGAATTTTTAGTGGTATGCATCAAGATTGGAGTGAGTTATGACTTTTTGAGTTCCTATAGTTATTTTGTTACTGTAGTAGGAGTTTCTAGAAGAAGAGAGTGCAATTTTTGTAAATTAAGTTGTTGTGTATGCTACTATTATGTTTAGTGATGGTTCTAGATTATGCTCTATCATTGTGGTACATCCGTTTTGATCGGTATGTTCGTGATGGAAAATTTTCCTTTGTGTGTTTGAGTTTTTCATGTTCTTGGCCGAAATGATGGTTGTAGTGTGTTGTGGATCCTTATGGATTAATATTGTAATTTTTGGCATGTTCGAGGATGTTGATTTAGGTCTTCATTATGATGTGACTAACTTAGGTTGGTGCGCATTGATATTTTTTCATGAATTGGGCCGACAGTTTGTGTTCATCTATTTTTTTTTGTGGTCGATAGAGTTGTTGATGTAAATTCATGTAGCGGATATATAAAAGTGATTGTTTCCTCATTTTGAAGTATGCTATGTGAATGTATGTGAAGTGTGAATGCAAAAGGTGTGAATAAAGATCAGATCATTCGATTTTAGAGTAGAGTGTAAAGAAGATTGAGCGAAGTGTGAAGAAGTGTTTTTGTTTCTAACTGGAACAGTCATCATGCTTTTGTAGAAGCTAATTTCTTAGTTCAACCTCATCAAATGGATTTAATCTGATTATTTTATGTAAGGTAGTGAGCCTTCCCTTCTGAACAGTGAGCTTGAGGCAGTGTGCTTGAATGCATGTGCATTCCTTATTCATTTTTCATTATACTTCTAATAGGGTATAATCTTGTGGACTAACATCCACCATGGTTTTCCCCTAACAGGGTTTCCAAGTATTAAATCTTGGTGTTCATGTGTTTCTGATGTGTTGTTGATTCATGCTTTCATTATTAATTATCAGATCTGAGATTAAGGGTTAATAAGGTTGAATAAGTATTCAATTTTATGACAACTAATTCACCCCTCTTAGTTGTCTATCCTTGTTTTTCCAACAATTGGTATCAAAGTTGGTTCCTCTGAAGAAGTTTAATAGCTTGAGGTGATCCGAGATGGAATCATACAAGAAGGATAGTCCCAGATTCGATGGTACAAATTACTCTCTATGGAAGGTCAGAATGGAGTGCCATTTGAAGTGCATTAGTGAACTTTTTTGGAAGATTACAAAGAATAGATATAGTATTCCTCAAAATGGTCCCACTACTCCTGATGAGATCAAAGAATTTGAAAATAATATTAGGGCTATAGAAGCATTACTAAGTGCTTTGACAGATTCAAAGATGGCAAATGTGATAGGTCTGAAAACAACACATGAGATCTGGAAGAAATTGGAAACATTGTATGAAGGAGATGCACAAGTGAAGATTGCTAAGCTAACACATCTAAAAGGCAAGTGGGAAAACTTGAAGATGAGTGAATATGAAAACATTGTTTCTTTCATGCAGAAGGTAAATGAAATAGTGATGGGTATTAGGTGTGCCAGTGGAATTATGGAAGAAGATGAGATTGTGGAAAAAGTACTCAGATCAGTGCCTACTTCTTACAAAATGAAAGCTCATGCTATTGAAGAACTCAGAATAGTAACAAATCTGACAAGAGACATGTTGATTGTTAAACTTGTTGCCCTTGAGTTGAGTGAATTTGGTGAGTCTACTCCTAAAACAGAATCTGTATTTAAAGTTATTGTATCTAAAAAAAGCAAACAAAGATATGATCTGGGAGAAAGTTCCAAAAAATCATTCAAATATGAAGATGAAATGAAATAGATTGAAGATGAATAAAGAGAGATAGAAGCATTGATTGTGAAAAAAGAAGTCAGAGGTCAAGGTAAGAATAAAGGAAAGCTACCTATTAAATGTTTCTCTTGCAGTAAGATAGGTCATTTTGCATCAAGGTGTCCTAAAAGATTTTCTAAGTATAAACCTAACAAGTCTAGATTTAAAAAGAAATGTTATTATGCTGGAGAAGGTGTGACTGATGATGAATCTAATAAAGATACTGGAAATGAAAATACATGGGTATTCATTGCTATCAAAGAAAATGGTACGATGTCCACTGAATCTGCTAACAAACAGAATATTGAGAAATCTCTTGCAACCAAAATTGATGAAAAGGATGAGTGGGTGATTGAAAATAGATGCTCACATCATATGACTGGTGACAAAAGAAATTTCATAAGCTTGGAAAAATATGATGGTGGTGTTGTAAGATTTGGAGATAACAATGCCGGTGTGATTTGTGGTAGAGGCACTATATCTCTTGGTGGTAAATATAATACTGATGATGTCCTTTATATTGAAGGATTGAAGCATAATTTTTTGAGTGTTGGACAAATGGTAGACAAGGGATACAAGCTTCAGTTCAAAGATAGTAAGTGCAGGATATTGGGAGGCTCTTGAAATGTAATTGCTTCAGGTACAAAGACAAGAGGTAATATTTTTCACTTAAGTGTTGCTAGTGAAAGTTGTTTAATTGCTCAAGTTGATGTAAGCTGGTTATGTCATAGGAGGATATGTCATGTGAATTTTGATAACATTTTCAAAGTAAGCTCCACTCAAGCAGTCACATATCTACCTAAGTTAGTGAGGTCTACTAACACTATATGCAAGGAATGTCATATGGGAAAGCAGACAAGAATTTATTTTTGGAGAAAACAACATCATTCTAATTGAATAATGGAGCTGGTACATACTGATCTATGTGGTCCATCCAGAATCACAAGTCTACAAGGAGAAAGGTACTTTATGTTGATCATTGATGATTACTCTAGGATGATATGGGTTGATTTCTTGAGAGAGAAACATGAAGCACTAGAAAATTTCAAAGCTATGGCAGAAAATGAGACAAGATTGAAGGTCAAATGATTAAGATTAGACAGAGGTGGTGAATTCACTTCCCAAGAGTTCAATTCATTTTGTGAAGAGAATGGAATCAAAAGATAGTTATCTGCTCCCTAGACCCCTCAACAGAATCGAGTTGTTAAAGGAAAGAATAGAACAATTATAGATGTTGCTAGAGCTATGATGTTGGAAGGTAATGTTCCTCATATCTATTGGAGGGAAGTTGTAAGCACTGTTGTATACACTATCAACCAGGTAAATGTTAATGCTAATTCCTGTAAAACTCCTTTTGAGTTGTGGTTTGGTTATAAGCCTACTGTTAAGTATTTCAAAATCTTTTGAAGTAGATGTTTTATCAAGAGAGATGAAGATATTGGTAAGTTTGATGCTAGAAGTGATGAAGGAATCTTTCTAGGTTACTCTACTAAGAGAAAGGCCTACCGATGCTACAATAGAAGACTGAAGAAAATGGTTGAAATTGAAAATTTCAGAGTTGATGAAGACACTGTTAGATCATCCAGATACTGTGGATATGATTCAAGTGACCAACAAGATAGTACTGATAATGGAAAGAATGCACAGACACATAATCAAGTTTAAATTGTTATGATGAATCTAGAGAATCATGAAGGAGAAGCTAGTGGAAGTGCAGAAGAGAGAACAAAAGAACCAAAAGTTAGAGAGAATCCCAAAGTCCCAAGGTATGTAAAGCTAAATCACTTTGAGAATCACATTATAGGATACAAGAACAAAGGTGTGTAGACTAGAAGAAGAATTACAGAAGAATATTGCTTGATTTCCAAAATAGAGCCCAGTAATGTCATTGAGGCATGTAAAGATGAATATTGGATGGAATAAATGAAGGAAGAATTGATGCAGATAGATAAAAATGATACATGGATTCTTGTTCCCAAACCTCTGGATAAAAATGTGATTGGAACCAAATGGGTCTTTCAAAATAAGTTAAATGAACAAGGTGAAGTGGTCAGAAATAAAGCAAGACTGGTATGTAAAGGATACTCACAAATGGAAGGTATTGATTTTGAAGAAACATTTGCCAATGTTGCTAGAATTGAAGTTGTAAGGTTATTCCTTTCTTCTGATACTTTCAAGAATTACAAAGTCTATCAAATGGATGTGAAGTCAACATTTTTGAATGGTGAGTTAGAAGAAGAAGTTTATGTTGAGCAACTAGATGGATTTCAACTAACTGATGAAAAGGATATGGTTTGTCGATTGAAGAAAGCACTGTATGGACTCAAACAAGCCCCTAGGGCTTGGTATGCAAGACTGGATAAATACTTGTTGAAGCTTGGATTCAATAAAGGTTATGCTGACAACAATCTATATTTCAAGATGGATAAGGAAAAAGAGTTGATTATTGAAGTCTTTGTTGATGAAATTATTTTTGAAGGTGATGATGACTTATGCATGAAGTTTGTTGATGAAATGAAAAGTGAATTTAAGATGTCAATGATAGGAGAGCTGAAATTATTTTTAGGATTCCAAATAACTCAGTTAGATGATGGAATCTTCATATCTCAGTCCAAATATGTAAGTTACTGAAAAAGTTTGGCATGGAAGACTCAAAACCAGTTGGTACACGCATGGTAACTGAATGCAAGTTAACACAGAATGATGATTCTCCTAAAGCTAATCAAACAAGGTATAGGTTAATGATTGGTGGATTTCTATATTTCAATCAGACCAGACTAGACATTATGAACGTTGTATGTTTGGTTGCTAGATATCAAGTTGATCCAAAGGAATCACATGTGACTGCAATAAAGAGAGTTTTCAGATACTTGAAAGGAACAGTTGAATTTGGTCTTTGGTATCCTAAGGATGATGATTTTACTCTGAATGCCTTTACAGATGCAAACTGGGTAGGAGATGTGGATGACAGGAAAATTACAAGTGGTGGTGCATTCTTCTTGGGGAAGAAGTTGGTGTCTTGGCTATGTAAAAAGCAAAATTTCATTTCCTTATCTAGTGCTGAGGTAGAATATATTGTTGTTGCAAACAATTGCACTCAAGTATTATGGATGAAACAGATGCTGAGAGACATCAAAATTGAGTATAATGAGCCTATTGCTATATTTTTTGATAACTCAAATGCCATAAATATTTTTAAGAATCCGATGTTACATTCAAAGGCAAAACATATATCTATCAAGTATCACTTTTTGAGAGACAAAGTGAGTGATAAAGAAGTCAGATTGGAATATGTGACCACTAAGGAACAAATTGCAAATATCTTTACTAAAATATTTCCTAAGGATACTTTTGAGTATCTTAGAGGCAAGTTAGGTGTGATTTCCCCTCCTAATCTAAACTAAGATGCAAGTTTGTGCATCAATCTATGCACTCATAGTCAGATCTTGTTTCGGATTGATGTTGTGGTGGCTACTACTCAGGGGGAGTAGTCAGATGATTCAGATGATATGTGGTTTAGAGCTTTTGTACCTTTTCCATTGATTTCAAAGGGGGAGAAGAGTAATGTGAAAAACCTTTGAGGAAGAAAAGGGGAGAAGAGCATTGTAAGGAGGAGAAGAATAGTTTGAGAAGAGATAGTTGTATTGATGGTATTTTTCACATCATGTGTTGCCATCAATACCAAAGGGGGAGATTGTTGGATTTTGTGGTTGTGTTTTTGATATGCGATTGTCATTGATGTCAACACTATTAGAATTGATGATTCTAAAGGTTGTATATGTCGAGGATATAGAGAAAATTAGAATAAATATGTTGCAGGCAGTTTGTGAAGCTGTGATGATCAGAATAGTGGAAATTTATGTACGTTGATAATAAAAATTTGTTCATTAAAGGGTTTGTTGTTGACCCTATCTAGTATGTTCTCTAGAATTTTCAGTGGTATGCATCAAGATTTGAGCAAGTTATGAGTTTTTGAGTTCCTATAGTTCTTTTGTTACTATAGCAGGTGTTTCTGGAAGAAGAGAGTGCAATTTTGGTAAATTAAGTTGTTGTGTATGCTACTATGATGTTTAGTGATGGTTCTATATCATGCTCTATCATTTTGGTACGTTTGCATTGATCGATGTGTTTGTGATCAAATATTTTCTTTTGTGTGTTTGCATTTTTTATGTTCTTGGCTGACATGATGGTTGTAGTGTGTTGTGGATCCTTATGGATCAATCTTGTAATTTTTGGCATGTTCGAGGATGTCGATTTAGTTCTTCATTATGATGTGACTAATTTAGGTCGGTGTGCATTGAGATTTGTTCATGAATTGGGCCGAAAGTTTGTGTTCATCTATTATTTATTTGTGGTCGACAGAGTTGTTGATGTAAATTCATGTAGCGGATATATTAGAGCAATTGTTTCCTCATTTTGAAGTATGCTTGGTGAATGTATGTGAAGTGTGTGAATAAGGATCAGATCATTCAATTTCAGAGCATAGTGTAAAGAATATTGAGCAAAGTGTGAAGTGTTTGTGTGCCTAACCAGAACTGTCATCAAGCTTTTGTAGAAGCTAATTTCTTATTTCAACCTCATCATATGGATTTAATCTGATTATTTTATGTAAGGAAGTGAGCCTTCCCTTCTGAGTAGTGAGCTTTAGGCAGTGTACCTGAATGCATGTGCATTCCTTATTCATTTTTCATTATACTTCTAACAGGGTATAATCTTATGGACTAACATCCACTGTGGTTTTTCCCCTAACAGGGTTTCCTCGTATAAAATCTTGGTGTTCATGCTTTCATTATTAATTATTAGATCTGAGATTAAGAGTTAATAAGGTTGAATAAGTATTAAATTTTGTGACAATTGATTCACCCCCCCTCTCAATTGTCTATCCTTGTTTTTCCAACATGTCCTCCCTATGTATGATTGGAACGTATTTTGGGGGGGTCTTTGGTATAGATCTCCTATGAGTGCCTCTTTTCTTGACCATGCAAAAAATGAAGCCAAAGAGGGTATTTTGGCATAAAAGAGGTATTCAAGGTATCTCCTATTTACACTCAAAAAGAAAGTTGTCCCTGACAATGATACCAAAAAGTAATAGGATGTCATTAGGTCCCATTACTTTAGAAGATAAAACATCAATATGTCGATCAGGGCAGTGTCCAAGGTTGTCTGCAATAGAAGGTGGCTTGACGAACTCTCTTAGATTTTCTAGCTTTTTATAGCAACTGAAGTTAATTTTAACCTAAGGCTGTTTAACTAGTTAACAAGAAATTAATTTGTCTAGAAAGATGGAAAGTATTTAAACTAGAAAATGCAAGATAATTAATTAGAAAGCATGATAACTAAACTAGAAAACAATAAAATAACTAAATTAAGAAGCATGTAAACTACAGAAGTAGAAAATCTTGTAAACAAACTATGAAACATCGAATTAATAACAGTAAATAACGGTTCCTAACAGTTAATAGAACTATGGAAATGAAATACAGCATGTGCTCCAAAACTTCAGACTTTAAGATGACAAACTTAAGGACTCTTTACAAGATTATCATAGAAAAATGACTACATTCATAATTATTATCCATGTAATAAAAATGACAGAAGGAAAATACTCATCTATTTAGTCTATCCTCCCTCGAGTGACCAGCTCGTGGGTTCCTATGTTCTCAAATCACATGCACAGCTCGTGGGTTCCATAATTTCCAAAACTCATAGATTGATATGTAAAAGTCTCTTTATTCATATATATTCAAAAAACATGTCGACAGCATAACAGTACTATTTTGTGTTGTCTTTTGCTTCTAGAGATTACATATTTATAGAAATTTTCTAACTAAATCCTATATTTCAGATGGCTTAGATTACCATTGAAAAAGTTTGCAACAGATTCTAAACAAACTCTATGTCTTTAAATGCTCATTACATCAATATTAAAGAGGCTTGCATTGAGCCATGAAGTCTTAAAACATAACATACTTCTAACTAAAAGAAATTATGATTTCGGTCCATCATCCTAAAGTTCTGGAGCATGTTCCTAACGAATATCTTCAATCTATTATGGAGCCTGTGCTGGTTGAATACTTTTAACTATTGTATAATGACCGATTATTACCCTACAAAACACTTAAAACTACCCATTAAATCTGCATTGGTAAGATATTTCAATAAATCACAAGAAATAAATTTTGTAAAATTTTTCTCAAAAGATAAGCAATTATTATTTCTATATTTTAATTAATTGGCAGAGAATAAGTGTTTTACATCCATGAGGAAGGGTTTTAGTATGTTATCATGATGAGGTTATTTTTACCTCATCAATTATCCCTCAAAAACTCCATTAGTCAAAGAAACTATGGGGAAAAATCAAAAAGGGAAATGTATCCATCTAAATATTCTTTAAATACAAAAGAAATCTTCTCAATCAAGGAACAAAGTATATCCAGTGATTGATCTTAATTCAAAAAAAACCTCCATTCCCACCCATCATCGCTCATCTTCCCAAGTTTTGAGAGTCAAAGGTTCCAAACTATCGATCAATCCATTTCATATTTCTTCATACATGTTACCAACCACTCCATTCATGATATCCAATTCTCACATTGACCATGTGTTAGCAGCTACCCTTCATCATATAGATTTTGAAGGTAGTTTATCGCGATGTGCACATATAGATAAGGTTAATTCTGGTACCAACAAGGCAAATCAAATTTCTTCAAGGTTGCATTCAAGTGCTTGTATCTTAAAAAAGAAGCTTCTTAAAGAAGGATATCATTGGCATGTTATGACAGTGGTCTCTACATCACTACCATCAAGTGGTTCAAAATGAGGGTAAAACTTCCAAAAAATCAAAAAATCAGGAATATAATAAAAATAAAAATTGTCCTCTAGTGAAAACCACTACGGTGGCACTTTGGGCAAGTACTATGATGAAAACCTAGAAAATAGGCATCATGAGTAGAATCAAGCGTCTATATGATACTTCTCAAACAGAAGCATCTCATCCTTGTCATGATAAATCCAATGTTCCCTCCATCCATCCAATACAGATTCATTTAGATATTCCACTTTATCTTGATCTTGACAAAGATTCAATGTATACTTCAACTCTACTCATGGAAAAATTTTGACAGTCTCTTTACCATTTTATCTCATGAAGTCCCATAGCCTATATCTAACATGTTAAAACTCTGTCAAACTCTTCGCATATGCATTACCTATCTTGGTTATCCATTGCATTATGAAGAACTGCTAGACACTAGGGATTGTTTATTGCACTCTTGTTTTCAAATAACTCTTGATCCATGTCTTATACCCCATAACGTGACATCAACATCATGATCTAGGTAGAATTTACCTCAAAATCTCATCAAAAACCCTAAAAAATTCATAAAATCTTATCAAAAATCCAAAAACACTTGTAAAATCAAGAAAATCCAAAAACATTTGTAATATATTGCACAACTAAAATCCAAAAATATTCGTAAAATTATAAATTCAAAATCCAAAACATCCAAAACACATCAAAAACCCTAAAAAGGTCAAACATCAAAAATCTAAAACTAGTACCTTTCTGAACTACATCATCTCTAAGCTTGAACGTAGGCAAGACCATCATTGATGTGCCCTCAAGACACACCAGGTCACGCCTTTAGGAGTTTGTCATAATAAACTAACATGTCATCAACTGTTAATATCTCATCGTCAATAAGTCGAGTCAGTTGAACTACGTGGTCTCTATGTGTATAACATAGACAAGGCTTATCATTGATCATCCTTTGAGGCCCCTAAGATAGGTCTTTAGGTTAGGTTCTTGGTCAAAACTCTCAAAAATCCCTAAACATTTGAAAATTTAAAAAACCCAAAACATTGGAAAAACTTAGAAAACTCCTAAACATTCAAATATCAAAAAACCCCTAAACATTTGGAAAACTCATGAAAAACACAAAAACATTTGAAAAATGGAAAATCCAAAAACATTAGAAAACATTAAAAAAACCTAAACAGCCTCAAATAATCAAAAAACATAAAATTTCACATAAACTTTCAAAAAGACCAAAATAAAACAACCTCAAAACATTTTCAAAACACAAAAAAATTTAAATATTCCAAAAAATCTAAAACCATCCATCCCATCTCACTTTCACCCATAATAACTCAATCGTCATCTTCAACCTTTGGAAAAATAAATAGAAAGAAAGTATAGCAAGTCCTAAAGTGAGAACTTAAGTGTCAAAATCTAAAGTCTAAATCATAGGTAAATATGTTAGTGAAGTTTATATCAATGGCTTATCATAAAGCTCAGCATCATCCTACATCAAACAATCCCTGTTCAACATATCCTAGGATGTATCCTTCCTGCAATGGACATCAGTATTAGAAATCTCCTTAGCTAAGTTAAACTGACAAGAGATATAGATAACACTGATTGTTTTTCTTTGATGTTTTCTTATGATTTATCTTAATGAACCATTCTAAGGACCTCTCGATGATATCTATCAAAATGATTTAGAGAGAAAGGAATGGGGCATTGATCATTATCTTTTGTTTGTTGTGCTTATGGATACTCTTGTAAAATAATCTTGGCACATACTTGCTTAGTTGTGTGTAGGAAGGTTGTTTGGAGTACGTTGTTGACTATTGTGTATGCTTTGGTCCAATATATTTTAATCTTCTGACTTACATTCCAACAAGGTTTTTGTATTTCAACATGTGAACAAGACCTATCCTATCTATTTACAGAGTCAAATTCCATTACACTAGATACAACGCCATCCTGGTTATCAATACCTTGATGCACTGTTTCTATGTGTTATATCAAACAATAAGGAATGACAAAAAATCCCAATTGTAAGATTCGAGGAAAACATCATGCATTTCTCATCACCATCTCTAATAAAGTCTCAGTGGATCATAGACTTGTTGGATCTTTTCAAGCAATCATCAAAATCAATGGTCAAATCAATCATCTTATTTCTTCTATCTTCTCTTTGTGCTAACCTGGTATCATGACAGTCAACAAAAATATCACCAATACATTCATCTTGCATCCAAAAATCATCAACATGCATACATCCTGCATCACCATAGCATAATCACAACACATCATAATACAGGAAAATGCATCACTGCACCATCATTATCATTTAAGTTGTGATGAATAATATAGATTTTTTATTCTAAGAATCTTAAGTCATTACATACATATCATAAACATATATCATATCATCATCTCATAAATTGCATAGAAAATATACATGAGACTACCCATAGCCGATGATTGTCTATACATTATGAAATCTATCTACATCAATATCTGAGATAGCATGCCAGAAATCCTTCTTCCACTAGGACACACTAGGGAATCTATATCATCTTTAACTCAACAATCTGAAAAGTTGCATCTCTTTGATTCAAAAGTAACCTTAAATCTCAAGCATCTCAAGCATAAGTCTGATTTTCACCTATCATGACCTCAATCGGAACACTTTATTCCTTGATTGATCTCTTGAGGAGGAAACCAACCATCTTTTGATCATATCGATATCAAATCATCTAACAGACTTTGTTCCTAGCCTTGCTAGCAAATCTTGACCAAATTATCAAATCGATCATCATTGGGATATATCTTTCCCTACTAATCCTCATGTTATTCAACACAATCCTTGTATTGTTGTGAATCCTCAACAATGTTATCAATCAATCAATCAGATCAATCAAATTTAGCTTGGCTATCAACATCTCAAAGAGATCATTGATATTCATTTTTGCATCATCATTGGTATCAACATCAGCATCGAAATTAGCATCAGTCTCTGAACCAATGCAACGAGTACATTACTTCAAAGAGAGAAAAAATGTAGACACTAAAAAAAGTCCAGAATGATATCATGCACTCGAATCAGGCATACTATCATCATTTTGTCCTAAAACCCATCCTCTTTTTGCTTAGTTGATTAAATTAGCCTAGCTATTTAATTAATTACCTCATTTTCATCTATTAATCTAATTAATTTAATTGGGTTAATTCATCCCTTTCACGCTAAACTTTCACCTAATCAAACTAAATAAATCAAACTATTTAATTTAATTCCCTAAGTCTTCTTATTTAATTAAATAACCCTAAGTTATTTAATTAAATGTCATCTTCTTTCCCTATTCATTAAATCATTTTATTTAATGAATATCATCTAAATCCTTCTAATCCCCTAATTGTATGATTAAACTCTTATTTAATTATAAATTATTAATTAATCGAATTCCCCCCACTTGCAAGGGAATATTCCTCCTTTGCACATTCCTCCAAAGGAGAATATTCTCATGGAATATTCCTTCCCCCTTTTGCACAATTTAATCTGTTTTTGATTAACTAAATTATCCTTTTCCCTCACCCATGAGAATATTCTGAAGAATATCCTCTCTCCTCACTCATTTGAAAAATAGAATATTCTTACAAAGCTTCATATGCAAGTTAACTCAAAACTTCTTATGCAAGTTAACTTTTGACCTTGTGTACAGGTCAAAAGTGTTTTTGTTTGAAGGAATGTGAACCCTTGATTAAATCTCATCTTTCATTCTCACCCGTTGATGTGAATCCATGATACATGCCTCCAATTTCCTTTATCCTTGACCGTTGATTAACTTTTTCAATCTCAACCCTTCATTTCTCATTTTCTCTCCTATAAATAAAGCACTATTTGGAGACAAATGGGTCCATCTTTCAAAAAGAAAACTTATGATGTTGAAATCACTCACACTCATATTCAACACATATTTAGCATCTTTTTTAGCTCATTTTAATTACATTAGTTAGCTTTATCTTCAATTAATTGCTTCCATGATCACATAATGCATCCATTTAGCTTGTTTATTAATTAAGGTTTGAATCATTTAGCTTAGAATCCATTTAGATTAGCTTAGCTTTTGCATAACTAGATCATTTTTATCATAAAACCATATTAGATTAGCTTGCATCATGCTCATTTAGATTAAAATCATATTTTCATACACATCTCACAATCGTTCCATCAGTTTTCTTCAATAAAACTGACTAGAACAAGTTCATTTATCCACCGGATTGGGAAAGGGTTGTTGTTCCACATCAATGCAACACCACTCACAAAATGGGATAAGTTTTGAATGGATTAGAGTAGACATTTTAATGCTTTCGTAGCTTAGAATGCTTAGTTTTTTATAAATGTTTAGTTTAATTTATATTTGATTAATCCTATTTAGATTGGCATTAGTGGCTTCGTTATGCTTCAATTCTTCATGGATCAAGTGTAATCAGCCCATACTAATCCATCAATCACACATACTTTCATATCCGATCAACCATCCCCCAAAGAGGCTTCGTGCCCTCCTCAACCCCACATAAAGGAGGCTCTCAGCCCTCAGGCGAGATCCGCTCCTTATGCACAAACAAACCAAAATGCTACACACTTAACCAAAACACACAAGAAAGAATCATGTAATCTCATCACACATAATTTAACATGATGGTATAAACAAGTAGATCATCCTATATGTCTACCATGCCCTTATCCAAAGTTGGATACCCAATATCTCAAACTTGAGTCACAAACATATCATTCACTGGTTTCTCACAACACGTATTACAATGCACCTTCTTAATTTAAGAACAATACTTAGTCACTTGACACACATAGAAACTAATTAACACTACCCAAGCATGAACAATTACCAACACCTTACACATTGGATTTCCAAGAAGGAATTTCACATAATTTTTTATCCTCAACATGTCTTTCAAACATTAGAAAAATAATTATTTTTACCATAGATCAAAACACAGTATACTACTAAGGTTAAACTCCTTGTTCTCACATATTTCAACTCATACTTCCATTATCATGTTCCAATGAAAGTAAATATCATCATATAAATCATTTAATATGATAAGTTCAAAATTCACAAATAATTTAGATGAATACAACTTTTACCCTTACTTCAAACTTCTTTAAGAGGTGAAATTATCCATTACTCACTTAACTTAATTGTGTTATCCCTATCATCATTTGGAGCGCAGACTATGATTAAAATATAAAATATGAAAAACCCATTTAAAATCAATTAGTTGTGTCGCATAATTAACAAATTCCAAATAAATATGTCTATAGATGACACTTTACTCCTATAGTTATATTGAGCCAAATAAATTATAACCATAAAAAATTCAACGAGAGATCCCATCAAATTTTCAATGTATTCAAAACCAAATACCTTTAAATCAACAATTTTACATACCTATTCATATTTTGCTTACCTATTTTAGGATTCACTTAACTTGCATTACCTCAAGTTTGTAGCATCTTAACCTCATAATCTTGTGTTCATACCCATCATTTTTTTCACCTTTTTCCCCAAAGCTCCCTAGTGTTGGAACTTGATGCTTTTGATACCTATGTAATGCCCTCTCAAGAAAACAAATTAAATAAACTAATTAATTCAGCTAAAGAAGGGTTAAAAGAATAATTAGTAAAAATCAATATAAATTTACTCTTAATTTTATGGCTATGATAAAAATATTGAAATTTACTCTTAATTTTATGGCTATGATAAAAATATTGAAAAAAAAACTCTTTCGCAACCCTTGAGTAGAGAAATATCTCACAAGTTGGATATCACAAAGACTATCTTGCATAGAGAGATAGAGTTGAGGAGGTAATGTATATTTAATGAGATAAAGCCGAAATTGGAGTCATATACTTGAACACACTATGATTTCTATTAGCGCTAACATACACATACTACGAGATGTGAACACTTGCATTTTTAAATCTTATCTAAGGAATAAATTAATACTCCCCAAGTTAAATAAATCTATAATCAAAGTAATTTTATGTATTGCAATCTATCCTAAAGATTAAGTTTATTAAATTACTAAAAACTGACCTCTATACAAATAAGACTTAAGTATAAGAAGAAATATTACTAATAACTAGATTCATTAGCTAATAGTTCTCGTAAGGGAATACTACAATTAGTTACTCTTGAGTTTCATATACATTAAGTTAATAGAAACGTAAATAAATTCCTAAAAATCTTGTTTTGAAGAAAATAATAACCTGAAATAAATTCAAAGTATTTTATATTAATAATACCTGTACAACATAAGTAGATGTTTAATTTTATAACAATCAATGCACTTTTAAATTAAACGCATTAATATCTCATGTTCAATTATTAATACCAATTTTATTAAGATATTGAACATACACTCTTTTTATTCCCTTAATCTTTAACTAATTAGAGAGATGTGTAATTAACATCAATATGATTATTCATTTATTTTTATTTTTACTAATTATTCATTTAACCCTTCTTTAGCCGAATTAATTAGTTGCATTTAATCTGTTTTCTTGAGAGGGCATTACACGATAGGAGAACAAGACTTTAGCAAATGCCACAATATTGTAGGGAAATGGATAAGGAGAAGAAATTCAAAAATATGGTGAGGTATGCCCCCTCGAGAGGGCATATGGGGAAGAAAAGGGGCCCCGAGTGACTTCTCGATATGGAGAAACGAAGGGTACCACGCAGTAGAGAACAAAAAAACCATAAAGAATGGCTTTTGAATGGAGGAAATTGAACAAATGGCCCATGTGAATGGCAGCCTACATAATAAAGGGGGTAGAAGGATTAAAAAAGGTTTAAAAGGGGTGAAAAATGACCAAAATTAGAAAAGGCTAAATAGGGTCAAAATTAGAAACGTATAAATAGTAAATTAGAAAATTTACTATTCACCCTACTTCATTATGCACACGTGTCATCAAGTGATTGAGCGAGAGAGAGAGAAAGGGAAATCAAGAGAAAAATGGTAGACAACGAGGAGATCATCCACCAAGTGGACATAGTAAGACACTTCTACCACCTACACACCCCACCTCAATAGGTAGGCTTCAAAAATTAACTTTATGATTTCAAATGTTAATTTATGCACATGTTTTTATGATTTTTGAGTTGGTAGGTAGGTTAGGCAAGAAACGAGCTCGCCACAGGAGGGTGAATTCACCCTTCGAGAGAAACACATTCACCCTTCCAGCGAATGGGCGAATGTGAGGGGGGAAACAGGCAGGTGAGCGTCCACAGGGGGGAACATGCGAAGAGAGGGGTGATTGTGAAATTTCCCCTTTCATAGGATGGGAGAATGTGCTTTTGTAGGGGAAAAAGCACTAACGGAGGGACGATTGTGAAATTTTCCCTCTAAGAGAAAGGGTTGGCATGCTATCGTAGGGGCGGATTTGTGCACAAAGGGGCGATTGTGAAATTACCCCTCGAGGGGAAAGGGTAAGGGAGAAATCCCACAACAAAGGGACCTGGGTATAGGGGAAAATGTGAGTTCACCCATAGGGAAAAGGGTGAAATAAATTTCACCATTGGGGAGTAAATAGGTGCAAAGGCGAATGCATATTTTCCTAACAGGAAAAAGGGGTAAATGCGAGTTCGTCTAAAGGGGGGAATTGGACATAGAGGTGTACGCAATTTTTCCACTTGGGTAAAGGGGTGAAGTCACTCCCAAGGCAAGGAATAGGTGAACCCACCAGTAGAATAGGAAAACTCACCAATTGGATAGCACAGGGGTGAATGCACAGGAAAAGGGAATGGGTGAATTTGCACTACACAGAGGTGAATTTGCCAAATTGAGATAGAGGGAAAAATAAAGGGTAAAAGATAAATGGTAAGAAAAGGATTGAGAAGTGGTTTGGATGGATGCAAAGAATAGAGACCTTGTGGACAAAAGAGAGGCACTCGGCCATGCTAGAGATGACTCAGGAGGTGATGAAACTAGAAGATCATGAGGCACTAGAGTAGGTTGAACTACTTCAGATGCTAGGATACCCTACGATTAGAGCCCATCGACCATTGCTCATAGCTTTGATGGAGAGATGGATCTCTGAGACATGTACCTTCCACCTCCCCACAGGGGAGATGACTGTGAATTTGGATGGTGTTTAGTGTATTTTGAGCCTACCAATCAAGGGCCACCTAGTAAGCAGGGCGGTGACTCGACCCTTGGAGAGGAGCCTACGAGCTATATTTGGCAACATAGACCTCTCCTACCGAGGGAAGGAGCTGGACATTGACATGTGCATTGGAGTTGTACCACCTCTACCATTGTTTCTATGTAGGTTGATCAATAGCATCTTGCTCCCCAACAAGAGTGGGAGATTCTTCAGCCTCAAGATGATTGAGTTTGTTCAACACATTTTAGAGTGGAGAGATGGTGTGTTTGCATGGGGTCCCTGCATGCTGGCACAACTATATAGAGATATGCACGTGGTGCTCTATAGGTTCATCATGAGCATTACCCATGTCACTCTATTATAGATGTGGGCATAAGAACACATTCATATTACTAGACTAGATATCCTGAGAGAAAGGGAGAGAGATGACTCCCTTACGATAGCATATTGGGGGGGGGTGAGTATGGGTGGATGTTGCTTTACAGGAAGGTAGGGATCTTGGATTATTGGTGTCAATTGTTGGATGATCTTACAGAGGAGTGGATTGTATGACGACCATATATTGATCATCAATTCCAGTCATAGAGGCCTGAGGAAACACTATACAAGGGTTATTATATGTTCTCATGTTGTTATCTGATTGGGAGAGATCCCTTCATTATTGAGGTAGATAGGCTTGATCGGGTGACTCGATAGTATGGTACATAGTAGTATATCCCATCAAGAGAGGAGATATTCTAGCACATTACTCAGGAGAAGAGATGGGGATAGACCATTCCTTCAGAGTTTTCCCGACATGAATGGGATAAACTGTCAGAGCTAATATGGGGGTGGATAGGAGGCTTGGATGATGCAGGTGTGACAGACAGGTATATGGTATGGTGGCAGGGGAGACACCCTATGAAGATCATCATAGTTGAGCCAATCATTCCAGCAGTGGGGTTCAGGGATGAGGAGGTGCAGGAGAGGCCCCAGAGGAGGTGGAGAGTGGATGGACATGTGGGGTGGAAGCAGGAAGTTCAAGAGGAAGGGAGACAAGAGATGGAGGTGGATGTGCCAGAGGTAGTAGAGAGAGATCTAGTGGTATACCAGGCACCACCAACAGAGGATCCCGCAGTGAGATTGGTAGGCACAAAGGCCCATGTCTGCATCCTACAATAGAGGCTACGATGGTCAGAGGCAAAGAGGGAGCAGTTGTAGGCTAAGGTAGACAAGTTACAGGGGGTAGTGTTGATGGAAGATGAGGGGGAAGGAGTGGAGACAAAGAGAGTGTGAGGGGAGGTGGATAGGCTGCAAGGTCTATTGGAGACCACCTAGAGGGAGATAGAAGAGGCGATGGTTTTAGAAAAGCAGGCGGGAGATCAAACACAGATACTACAGAGAGAGAGGGATGAGGTAGTAGTGAGAGTAGCATAGGTAGAGGTATAGGTAGCATCAATGCGATTAGTGCAAGATTCCTGGGAGATGGAGAGTAGGAGGTTGCAGTAGCAGCATGACAGATATAGGATGGAGAGGGATCAACTTTGGGCATAGGTAGCAAGACCAGATGATGCGAGGACAAAGGTGGGGTACTAGATGGGAGCTTATTATACTATTGTGACTGATCTAGCATAGAGCGTCTCACCATATGTATAGGAAGCTCTATAGAGGCTCGCACCCTCACATTCAGGAGTGACACATACCAGAGGATATAGTGATTACAAGGAGACACCTCCACAAGGCTGAGGAATTGGGGCAGAGTCACCTCAAAGGTCAGATGCAAGGAGTAGTGGTTAGGGGGACATGGGGACAAGAATAGGGTCCCAGTTTTGATAGATGCCCCAATAGACAGTGTACAGATATGAAAATTTGACACATAGATTCTTTTGTATAGATTTTATTGAGCATATTCTTTGATTGGAGCAAATATTATTTGATTCTTTCTCGATTCAAGACACTATGATGTTTCAGATGTACCTATATGTATTTGTATATTATGTTCCTCTATGCATGTATTTTATTATGTGATGGCCACTATATGGACTGTGGATATGGATTTTATGATGGACATTATGGACTTCTATTTTTGATATATATGATATGATGGACGTTGATGATTCTCTATATATGATTCCTATATGATGCTTTTATATTTGTTATGCATATGTGTATGATTATGATCATGATTAATGTGTGTGATGATGATGTTAAATGCATTTATGATTACATGTATGATATGGATGATATGTATTATGCCTAACACTCTATGATGTAGGATGTGATGGTCTATGATTTATGAGGTGATATGGATGTGATGTTAACAGTTTGTGATGCAGGATGTGATGGTTTATGATTTATGATGTATGCATATGGGATTATGATATGTGTGTATGTATGATGTGTTTATTATGGATGGAATTATATTTTTTTATTTTGGATGTATGATATGCATAATATTATGGATGAACTACGATATGAATGTAAGGCAATCAGATGCATTTAATGAAATGAACCTAATTCAAAGATTAAGATGCTTAGAATAATAAATCTATGTTAATCTACACAACTTAAAATGATAATGAAATTCAAATAGAATGATTTAAGATGCTGAGACTAACATATCTATGTTAATCTAAACAACTAAAAATGATAATGAAAGTGTAAGTGCAATGGATTAAGATGCTTAAAATAACAAATCTACATTAATATAAATAACTTAAAATGATAATGAGGATGTGAATGAAATAAAATGAAATGATAATGAAATGGATTAATATGCTTAGACTAACAAATCTATATTAATATAAACAAGTTAAAATGATAATGATATGATAATGAAACCTAACGGGATAATAATGAAATGTATAAATGCAATGGATAATGAAATGATTATGCAAGATAAGGAAGACTATTAATGCAACCTAATGGAATGGAAATAAAATAGATGATTTAATGTAAATAAATGGATAAATTCAATGGATAATGAAATGATTATGAAAGATAACAAAAAGTATCAATGCAGCCTAATAGAATTAAAATGAAATTGATAAAACTAAAAAACCAATGGAATGGAATGACCTAAATGATAACTGACATGAAAATTGAAATGAATAATGATGGGTGATGTAGCACACCTATGAAATGAAATGAATAATAATGAATAATGATGGGTTACTTCTAATCAGTAATGTGTGCCAGTGTTTGTATTAGGAGAGGATTATGGAGGATGTTGACATGAAGAGAGAGAATGAATGAATTAAAAATTAATTTAATTATTTTGGCTAAAGTGACTAAATTAAATAAATTAGACTATTTATTTCATTTAGAGAAGAAAGGGTAAGGTATTTGATCAACTAGCTAAATACCTTAGAGGAAATTAGGGACAAGATGAATATTAACCAAATAATAAATTATTTAATTAATATGGTTTATGGAGAATGAATTAAGATGCTGAGACTAACAGATCTATGTTAATCTAAACAACTAAAAATGATAATGAAAGTGTAAGTGCAATGGATTAAGATGCTTAAAATAACAAATCTACATTAATATAAATAACTTAAAATGATAATGAAGATGTGAATGAAATAAAATGAAATGGATAATGCAATGGATTAATATGCTTAGACTAACAAATCTATATTAATATAAACAAGTTAAAATGATAATGAGGATGTGAATGAAATAAAATGAAATGATAATGAAATGGATAATGCAATGGATTAATATGCTTAGACTAACAAATCTATATTAATATAAACAAGTTAAAATGGTAATGATGTGATAATGAAACCTAACGGGATGATAATGAAATGTATAAATGCAATGGATAATGAAATGATTATGCAAGATAAGGAAGACTATTAATGCAACCTAATGGAATGAAAATAAAATAGATGATTTAATGTAAATAAATGGATAAATTCAATGGATAATGAAATTCAAACAGAATGAATTAAGATGCTGAGACTAATAGATCTATGTTAATCTAAACAACTAAAAATGATAATTAAATGGATGTTGAGACTAACAGATCTATGTTAATCTAAACAACTAAAACTAATAATGAAAGTGTAAGTGCGATGGATTAAGATTCTTAAAACAACAAATCTACATTAATATAAATAACTTAAAATGATAATGAGGATGTGAATGAAATAAAATGAAATGATAATGAAATGGATAATGCAATGGATTAATATGCTTAGACTAACAAATCTATATTAATATAAACAAGTTAAAATGATAATGAAATGAATAATGAAATGTATAAATGCAATGGATAATGAAATGATTATGCAAGATAAGGAAGACTATTAATGCAACCTAATGGAATGAAAATAAAATAGATGATTTAATGTAAATAAATGGATACATTCACATCCTCATTATTATTTTAAGTTATTTATATTAATGTAGATTTTTTATTTGAAGCATCTTAATCCATTGCACTTACACTTTCATTATCATTTTTAGTTGTTTAGATTAACATAGATCTGTTTGAGTCCCACCGAGCGGGCCAGAAATGTGTGCCAGTGTTTCTAAACTAAAATGCAAAATAGAAACAACGACATCAACACTCAATATTAGCCTAAGTTAAAACCTTAACAAGAAAAAGAAAGACAAAATACCTAATTTTACCTTGTCAATATTTTTTGAATGGTTGGCCCTTTTGATGTTCATTTTGTATGCTCCTTCTTTGATAAAATGACCTAAATCTACATGAAAATGATAAATATTTTGATGGTGGATGCAATGGTGGTGATAGTGATTGGATTTGATGCAATATGATAGCTTGAAATGGCTAAAAAATTGGAGGTTGAAAGCTTGAATGTGAGAGCTCAAATTTGCTTGAAAATGCCTAAGTGTGTGATGTGCAAAATGAAGCAATTTTTCTTGGTTTTAGGGAAAAGCCTTCAAAAGAGTGGAGGGATGAGATTCATCCTAGGATATGAGATCAAGGGTTGACATGTCTTAAGACATCTCAACCCATCTCATGATGACATGTGGATGGAGATGTGGACAAGGGAGGAGGATGTTTTGATGAGGTGGAGGCCAAGTGGAGGTACCTTCAAGGTACCTTGGGGAATGATGAAATAGACATGTCTTGTCTCATCTCTCTAAACCTTAGGAGGATGTGACAATAGAATAATTTAAAAAAATTCTAAAATCTCCCTTGATTTTGGAGATTTGACTTTGGGATTGGGAATGGGAATTTTAAATTAGGATTTTATTCCTCCAAAGGTGTTGGAGAGATAAAGTGGAATTAAAAATTCCACATAGGATGCATTGGAGGAATAAGTGAAATTAAAAATTACACTTGTGCATGTTGGAGAAATAAAAAGGAATTTTAAATTCCTTAGGGGATGGAGATAGCTTCTCCAAAAGGAGAAATCCTTTATGAGGGTTAACCATAGTACCCTTGTCATAATTGGTAAGAGGACAATATTAGGTGCCAATTAACCTTGATCAGAGGTTGTGCAAATGTTTAGGAGGGTTAATGATGGATTAAGGGAAAGTTGAAAAATATGGAGGATGTGACACTAATCACCATTAGTGATGTGCACATCCTAATAATATATTAATTAAACTAATTTGTATTAGGAGAGGATTATGGAGGATGTTGACATGAAGAGAGAGAATGAATGAATTAAAAATTAATTTAATTATTTTGGCTAAAGTGACTAAATTAAATAAATTAGAATATTTATTTAATTTATAGAAGAAAGGGTAAGGTATTTGATCAACTAGCTAAATACCTTAGAGGAAATTAGGGACAAGATGAATATTAACCAAATAATAAATTATTTAATTAATATGGTTTATGGATACAGAATAGAAGAATATAAGAGTGAATTTGACCATATGGGGGTGGTCAAATTTAGGTGTCTACAACTTCTAGTCGGATCAGTTTGATATCTTATAATGGTCAACGAGTGGATAAGGAATATGATATTAGGCAAGTTGCTTCTTCATTCTTCTCAGAGATTTTATCTGATAATCTTAATTTGGAAATTATTTGTCAAGAGCCTCTATTGTATGTTATCCCTAAATTATCTTTGAATACTTGAATTAAAAGTTGTGCTACATTCCTTTGGATGCAGAGATTAAAAAGGTGGTTTTCTCTTTTGAAGGGAATAAGGCCCTAGGGTCAAATTGCTTCACTATGTTCTTTCATATTTTTTGGGATATTGTTTCTAGAGATTTTTTAGAGGCTACTAAGGAATTCTTTGGTTGTAGGAATCTGCTGAAAGAGCTTAACTCTAATTTTTTACTCTTAATTCCTAAAAAGTCGGGTGCTTCTGCCTTCAATCAGTTTCGCCCTATCAAAATTTTTAACTCAATCCACAAAATTTTCTCTAAGGTACTATCCTTGAGACTTCAAAAGGTTCTCCCCTTGATTATTTCTATGCAACAGAATGGGTTTGACCTGAGAATGAAAATCCTTGATTCTATCATTTTGGTTCATGAAAATCTCCCTTCCTCATTAGTCAATAAAAAGGTTGGTTTCTTTTTAAAATTGTATCTTGAGAAGGTGTATGATCAAGTTAACTAGCAGTTTTTAATCAAAATCTTGAGGGCCTTTGGTTTCTTTAAGAGATTTGTGCAGATTATAGAGTAATTGTTTTCTAGCCCTTTCTTCTCTATGTTGGTCAATGGCTCTCCTTCCTCTTTTTTTACGAGTTTGAGAGGCTTAAGATAGGGGGATCCCATATCTCCCTTCTTTTTATCATTATGGTGGAATCTCTTAGAATATTTATTCATAAGGTTGTTAT
The DNA here is from genome assembly GCA_007115665.2 of Sequoiadendron giganteum. NCBI lineage: Eukaryota > Viridiplantae > Streptophyta > Pinopsida > Cupressales > Cupressaceae > Sequoiadendron > Sequoiadendron giganteum. The sequence continues at coordinate 361,421,089 of CM021107.1, read as the reverse complement.
TGACGAGAATCGTAAGGGTTTAAGGCCTTCTTCTCCCCAAAATTGTTCTCACCAGCAATTTGTGGATGGCACTATGATCCTTGGAGAAGCTTCTATTGTAGAAGCTAAAGCTATTAAGCTTTTATTGCAGAAATATGAATTGGATTTGGGGCAGAATATTAGCCTACCTAAGAGCACTTATTTTCTTTTTGAACACTTCGGAGAGAAGACAACTAAGAATAGCTTGTATTTTGCAATGTTAGATTGGGGTCTTTCCTTATACGTACAGGATCTACCTCTGTGTACTAATGTGGTGCCCGATTCTTTTTGGAGTGGTCTTGTGCATGAAATTTACAAAGATAATTATGAACAATCAAAAGCATGGCTAAAAACTCACGATGGTTTTGCTTGCCCTATAATAGGTTCAATAATTTTACCACTAAAAAATGGACCAAAAAAATTGAATTTTTAATTCACCATCATTTTGACATCAAACCAATTTCATTTGAAGCTAGTCCGTCCATGGCTATGCTCAATGAATGTCATCCCATTGGTTATCCACAAGTGCATAAAGTTCCCCTTTAAAAATGAAATACATATAGTTTATCATAGTGGATTTAGGCCTTTGGCTTCCCAAGGAAACTTTTCATTGGATTATTTTTGGCCTACACATGTTGAACCTATAGAACCTCATGAAGATAACTTTTTCATGTCATACCAAAAATTTTAAGAAAAAAATATAGTGAATTTATTGCTTAGTAATATTCCACCTAAGGTTCTTCAACCATTATGAATTTCATGGATATTTCTCTTACCCCAAAGGTAATGGAGTAAGCTAAGAATGAATTGTTTATCATCCCTAGATCATCTAGCATATATGTCGTATTTCCATTCCCACCATCTCACAAGAAGCCTAGGGATAATTGTATAATCATTTTTGTGCCTTCAAAAGAAAAACAAGTATATGTACCTAAAACATCTCAACCCACAATGATCCCTTCAATTCATCCTTCAAAGGAAGAAAAGAGACCTATGTTGGGAAATACATCAATTAATCCCTCACAAGTTGAAACACATGCAAGAAGAAATAGAATTGAAAAAGAGCATAACTGTAGACATCGTGCCTTGGCTCACCATCTTGTCAAAAAGAACCAAAATTTACCTAATGACCAATTGCCTATCCAAACCAACTTTTATGAATTACCTCTTATCCACCCATCCTTATTATCACCTCAACCCGCTTTTCCACCCTCATTGAAACATGAATTTGAACCATATCTATCCCAACCTAAGAAAATAATAAAGAATGAACATTTGGATGATATTATACACAAGCCACCTATTGTGATAAATTTAGATAATGAAGATGAACAATCTAAGATAGAAGAAAAAATTCATAATGAATTATCTTTATTGTTCTACACATAATAATCCTCCTAATGAGAGTAATCAACCACATTTTGAACCTAGTGATACTTGTTATATGGAAATTTTTGAAGTCCCTTTAGCTTATTGTTTGCATCTCAATTATGATGAGAAAGATTGGGATGCGAACAATTTTCTTTAGATCGGCTTACATTTTTTTTAGCCTTTTATGTATGATTTATATGTATGTTTGTTTGTTCATGATGTGACATCTTGTGTTGTTCTACTTGTGTGTCTTTATATTTTTTGTTTCCTTTCTTGTTCCTATTGGAAAAAGGATACAAAGGAAAAGAATTTATCATAAAAAAAAATTGTTGTCTTGTATTTTCCTTTTGGGGATGATTTAAGGTGTTGAGGTATTTAGGTCTCTTCCATGTTGACCCAAAAGGTTTATTTTTTCATCTAAATGCGCCTTTATTCCACTGAGTTCGTAGTTCCACGAGTATTTGGTGGAACAATGTCAATTTCGAACATAATCATATTATGCATTATCAAATGTCTATACTAAACTTGGATTGGATCCCTTATGTGATATATTTTTTCTTTTTATGTGGATTTGTCTTGGAGGCAACCCTATTTTTTATTCATCTTTATTGGGAACTGTATGAGCGTGAATTTGCACCCCTAACGCAAATTCCCCTTTCACCCCTTCACACTTTACAAAATCGAAAGTGGAGGTTTAATTCCACTTAAGCTCATTGCTTGCATCCCACTTGGCGCCTTGTTTGTGTGTCGATGGGGGCGTTTCTATCAAGGATGCCCACACGGTGCGTAGACATCCACGCTGCGCACTTACATCCTTAGTAGATTCCTGTAGCTAGAGATTGCAGAGGCGTTACATTTTTTATTGGAAGTCAAAGAGTAACGTCCCTCTTCGGTTGGCTGACCCGAATATGGTCATTTTTCATCTTCTCCTTCATATTCTAGACCATTCCATCCATTCTCAAGTTTTGCAAGATCTTGAGTTCATCACTTCACATTTTCTCCACTCTTTCAAACGTCCTTTCAAGATTTGTAGCAAAATTCTTTACTCCATTGCAGAAATCTACCACTCCATCACTCTGATAGTGCGAGCATAGGAAAAACACCATGATAGAAGAGGCTTGAGTTCCTCTCATTCACTCTTCCACAAGCCTTGAGCGCTTTGGATAGAGGTGGTAAGCTCCTCTCATCTCCTATATCATATTCGATTGAGTAAGCACGTACTGTTTTGTAGTGTTTCTTTCATACATAGCTTGTATTTCCATTCTTTATCGTTATTCCTATCATTACAAACTTGGCTATCCATGGAGATGGAAACACCAAGATGGGGGTCTAACTGAGGTAGGACCCTAAATAGCCCCAACACTTTCCCTCTTTGTTGTGTGTAGGTGGAGAGATCTCGAAGCAAGCTGGGGAAAGGATTATTCTATGAAATTATCTTCGTCACCCTCACGGTAATATTCTTCTTTTATCATATCTGTATTTACCTTTCTCTTTTCTTAGTCTTGTTATTTACTTCCTGAAACTGCTAGACTAGACTGTCAGTCCTTTCTCGAGATTCCAACCTCATTTCTTTGGTTTTTTGGTTGTACGAACACCAGCGCACTTTTGAGATGCGAGCACACCATGCTATCATCCCATAATTGTGCTTTTGTCCTCAGAAACAAAGCTACCTAAGATGCAGAGTTGATTCTAGAAAGTGACTCATCTAGTCTCCCTTCAATTCCTGGGATTGCAGAGTGATTGAAGGACACATAGTCTTCATCATTCTAATCCTTTCTATCCTAACCTTCCTTTAAACTAAGGTAAGTTAGGGCAGCCTTTCCTCTCTTGGACTTTCATGACCTGGGGCCTTGCAGTGGTTGGTCCCCCTCTCTTATATTTTTGGTGAACCCAACGTGAACCAATGTCTATCCATTTGTCGGCATCCAGAACTTTTTCTCGTATACCTCCTAGTCATTGTACCCTGGTGTGTTGTGAAATTTTATGAGCTTCACGACCCAGTCTACAACCTCTGGGCATATTGTTAGAAGAAGTTTGTAACACCTTCTGATGGACAAGGCAAAGGCCTCCTCTAGCTTCACTACTGACCTTTTCTCCGGTTCTACAGTTGGTCTATCTACACAGGAGCATGTATCGCAAGGCAAATCTAGATTTCTTGATGAGACTGATTGCATCCCTACTCCCCCTATGTTTCTGACCTTTTCATTCGTAGATGAGCATGAGGTCATTTGTATCCCTTCTAAGTATTTTGTTAGCCTCGATAAAGGGTTAGGTGTATTGGAAAATCACCTGGAGGGAAACTTGAAGATGGTGAGGTCTGCTAAGGTGATCGGTGAAATAAGATACATGGTGGAAAAAGACCGGACACATGTAGAACTCTTAGCTAGTCTTTTTGGTTTGGCCAAAGCATGTACCTCCTCGAGCCATGGTTGCATGATATGAGGTGGCCTCTTCGAGTAACGTGAGAGGCAGTTGGAGATGTCGATGCCTCCTACATTTGTGTATATGGCTGATGTGGTCCCTTTGGTCAATAACCCGCTACTTTTGAAAGTTTTGAGACTGTCAAAGTAAACATGAACCCTTTAGGTTTCCACTTCACCCCTTCTACAACCTCCAATGGTGGAGGATTTGGCAGAATGATAGGAAGAGCCTTTGGCAGTGGAAACTTCAAAATTGGAGGTGGCATTGGTAGAGGCAGCATTGTTCGAAGTCATGCTGGTGGCTTCAGCTTTGGCGGTGGCTCTAGCGGAAGTCACACTGGTGGTGGCAACATCAGTGGTGGCTCTAGTGGTGGTCACAATGGTGGCATCGGCAGAAGTCACACTGGTGGTGGCTCTGGCGGTGGTCACGGTGATGGTTCTAGCAGTGGTTCTGGTGGCCATATGTCTTCTAATAACCCTATTCTGAATACCATTCTTTAGAATATGGGGAAGATGCAGAACCAATTGGCAAACCTTTCCCAGGCCTCAACCCTACCTTTATTTTTACATAGCCCATTCTTGGTTGCAATCCTAAACACTCCTTTCCCACAAGGTATGGAGATTCCCAAATTCGAGAAATACGGTGGTAAAGGGGACCCACAGACACATGTGTTTACCTTTAATGCCTTATGCACAAACTTTTTTCATCATGATGCATTGATGGCCAAACTATTTCCTTGAAAGATACAACACTAGAATAGCATTGTTCTTTGCCCAATGATTCCATCTTCACGTTCGATTAGCTTGTGAAGCAATTCCTGCGACAGTTCCAAGCCAATATCAAACCAAAGATGACCTTCTCAAACCTTGTTAGATGCAAACAAGGGGACAATGAAAATATTACAAACTTTATAGCATGGTACCAAGCACTCTTCTCATAGATCTCGTATTTGTTACCTGATTCCAATGTACATAAGGTCTTGATATGGAACTTACAAAGGCCTTGGCAAGATAAGTTCACCCTCATGAAGTATCCTTCTTTTGCACACTTGTGTGCAGCTTTACGAGAGTACCAACAAATGGAGGTTCAGTTTAGGGGTCCTCCCTCATGCTCCCATTCTAAAGGAAGATCTATCGTATCGATCTCGAGAAGAGGTAATACTATTGCAAATGTAGTAGCCACGTTGGATAACAACAGCCTCAGACGCGATCGAAATTTTACAAAGCTATCAGAAACTTATTCTTCTATCTTGCAGAAGTTGGTGAAGGATAATATCCTTGCCCTAACACCTCCTAAACTAGTTAGAGAACCATACCCTAGCTAGTATGAAGAAAACACTTATTGTCAATACCATCAAGTTAACGGACATGATACCGAATGTTGTATGTGCCTGTGTCATGAGATACAAGATTGCATTGAGTATAGTAGTATCCATCTTGATGGAGGAAAAAAAAATATGAACAAATCAGTGGTGAAAGCTAACAATGAATTGCAGATATACACAGATCCATTTTCATCATATTCTACTAACATGATTATCGATCTCGTTGATTCTACTTCTCACCCTAAGGCATCTGTTAACATGGTTATTGTTACTCCCTATCCCCACCTTGCGACCAGTTTTCCGGATATAACATTTACTTCACAAGATGTTCCAGCAAATGGTAAACCTTCTCCACTCTACATTCCCACTCGCCTCAGTAGAAACTTTGTGACAGGGGTCTTGGTCGACCCTGTGATAGAGTGAATGTCGTCACGGAGGAGACATTACTCTTGAAATCCCTACAAAGGGAGGACTATGACAAAATAAATTCCATCATCTGTACACATGATGGAATTTCTTTTAAACTATGTGGATTGATAATGTTGTTTGTCCTAGTTGGACCTAGGAGTGTAGACATAGTCTTTGATGTTATCCTTGAGTCATACCTATTCAGAGTGAAGCTAGGAATACCTTAGCTATCTTCCATGAATGGGATCGCCTCTATAATTCATAAGTGCCTTAAGTTTTCCCATGAAGGTGTCATGCACGTAGTGCATGACAATAGATATCATCTTGTGGTATCCCATGGAGGATACTCATTGGATCACTTTTGGCCCACTCCAATCGGTTCGCTCCCACAGAGAACATACCTACTTTACAAGAACTATGTGAAGTACAAAAATGGGGGCAAGGGACAACCGAAGTTGACCCTTCCTATAGTCTAACTACCAGCTGCCTCCTCTTCCCAAAAGGGAAAGGAGAAGCTTGCTCCCTCTTGAGCTGACTTGTCCACTCCTCTCTCTTGGGAAGAATACTAGATGAACAAGCCTGGGTTCTACCCGTTAAGTCTGATTATGCCTCCCTGGTGAAGGCCCAAGGTTAGGATATCGAATCTCCCCAATGGGTCCCCAGGACCCTAGTACTATTTGTATAGCAGAAAGAAAGGCTCACAGAGATATTTTTTCCCTCGACCTCTTCCTGTTCCCCCAAATGGGAAATGATCCACCCTTAAAGTGGTAGAGTAAACTCCTCCTTCCGCTTCTGAACCTTCCCCTCCTTCTCCCATTTAGGAGCTCGCCCTTCTGCTGGAAATAGTCATGGAGGACACTCCCATGGCTGAGTAGGATCCTTCTGTCCCTTCGCAAATCCTGGCTTCCAGTTTGAAGAGTCATAGAAACTGCCTTGCACACGAGTGTAAGCACTGGCGAAAGGCTCTCCTAGCTGAGAAAGCCTCCTTATAGAAGGAGGAGGAGAAGACTGCACCTCCTACTACATCCTCCTCTTTCCCTCCTTCCATCTCTGAATCTCTTTCGACTCTCGTTGTGAGCGCACATGCGCCTAGAAGGGTGCAAGTGTCCATCACTCCTTTAGCAGAGCCACCTTTGTTGACTTCCATCCCAAATGTCTTTCCTTTCCCAAAGCCTATGGACATGATGAACACTTCAGTTGTGTCCACTGTGGTTCTTTCCTCTTCTCCCTTGACCCTCCTTGTTTCATCTATGGGGAGTTCACCTCCTCTTATGAAGAAGAAGGTAGAGTGTGGCCCCTCCAGTAATGGAGGACGTAAGAAGAGCCCACCTTCTCTGAAAGGTTGTCCCAAGTTGACTTGTTCTGTCCTAATGACAGAACCAGACCCAACCTCCCTTGAGTTCATCACTGCTCTTGAGTTTCTCGCTAAGCCTAGCAATGAACCTCGGGTGCAAACTCTTCCATCCACCAAGGTGAAATATGGCACTCCCATTAAATGTATGTTTAACTCGGTGGATGAGGTTTTGACCCTGTCGGCAATCTTCATGAAGTCGTTGACCTTGGACCCACAAGAGTTGAGCAATGGAGACCTCACCGGTCCCTCTACCTTGGCCCTTGTTACAGGAGGATTAGAAGCTCCTCCACTTAACATTACACCATTGCAGGCTTTTCATCCTTCCCCCTTCGATGATCTAGAGTGGGAATCTGAAGACCTCTTAGTTGACCAATGTTAGGGGGAGACCCTTTTCCTGATCATAAATTAGATGTGTGTGTGTTGTGATGTGTCCCCCCATAATCATGCTATATGTTCCTGGATGACCCTCATCACCCTTGTTGGTGCTTGGATACAAGTGTGGTATTTTTGTTGTAAATATTCTTCTATATATATCTCTATTCTTCCATGTTTGTGATCAACTTTTGAAAAATTGGGGACGATGCAAAGCGTTGGGAGCATTTAGGCCTCCTTCCATGTTGACCCAATTTTTTATTTTTACTTTGTCTTTCATACATTATTCCTGATCTGGTTGGGGATTGATGATCTTTCACCTATTACGACAGTTACCTAATATATATAAATAACTGTAGATCTGACCCCATGAAACCATACCCCCCTGTGCCCTTTGTGTGTGATCTACTTTCTTTTAATTTTCTCTTTATCTTTCTCTCATATTTGCTTGAGTTGTCATTTTTATGTGCAATAACGCCTCTTCTACATCACTAGGTCTTTAGAAAACACATTCATTTCCAAACGAATCTTTCCTCAAATACCCCTCACAGACTTCCTTGTTAGAATTGCATTCTCAACTTGAAACCCTAGCAGAACATGTTTCCTTCATCATGGGTTTATAAATAAAGGAATTGGAAACCCTCTTCTGAAGTGTGAACGGTCTTAGTCTTCCCCTCACATGAGCGCATATCCTTCCTTTCAAATTCCTTGATGAAGTGAACATCTTTCAAAAGGATTCCTTGGTGATGAATCCATTCGAGAAAGAAGAAATTAGCTTTAAATAGTGTGTCCCTTAAGTGGACCCCTCCTTTTCACATTGGGTTCCTGAGGGACCCCTTTGAAAGTTTTCAACAAAGTTCTATAGTGTCTAGCTCGATGGCAGCCTAACTAGACTGGCTTCACACCTCGATGTCTAGTCTGGGGGCAGCCCAACTAGACCGTCTTCACATCTTTACATCTAGCTTGGGGGAAACCCGACTAGACTTCACTTTTCAAATAGTGTATCCCTTGAGTGGACCCTCCTTCCTTTTGGAGGGTTCCCGAGGGACCCCTTTGAAATTCTTGCAACTTAGTGATGGTCTGCGTGACTATTTGTTCACCGGCCTATGCAATCACTTCTTGATGTGTTCTATATGCGGGTAAACACGTCGCCATCTCTGACTCTGTGGAGTCCCCTTTACTCGATCTCCCTCATGTGAGAGTTCTTGGGGGATGCCTTCCTTATAGGTCTGTGGGGCTGTAAGGTGCATTTCTTGGTTTCCTTCATGTGAGAGTTCTTGAAGGATAACCCCCCTTGCAGGACTGTGAGCCTATGAGGCACTTTCATAGTTCATCTTTGTAGTTCTGTAGAACTATGAAGTCCTTTCATGCACTTCCAGGTTCGCTAGACCATTCTTTTCTTCCTCATCGGTTCAGGTATACATCTCTTACTCTGTTACTTTCTTACTACTCTACTTTATTGAATCACTCATTAGTACTCATGCTTGCTAAAGTGGAGGCAAAATGTATGAGCGTGAATTTGCACCCCTAACGCAAATTCCCCTTTCACCCCTTCACACTTTAGAAAACCAAAAGTGGTGGTTTAATTCCACTTAAGCCTGTTGCTTGCATCCCACTTGGTGCCTTGTTTGTGTGTCAGTGGGGGCATTTTTGTTGGGGACACTCACACAGCGCGTAGACATCCGCGCGGCATGGTTACATCCTTGGCAGATTCCTGTGGTTGGAGACTACAGAGGTGTTACATTTTTATTGGAATTTGAAGAGTAACGTCCCTCTTCAAATGGCCGACCCGAATATGGTTGTTTTTCATCTTCTCCTTCATATTCTTGACCATTCCATCTATTCTCAAGTTTTGTGAGATCTTGAGTTCATCACTTCACATTTTCTCCACTCTTTCAAACATCCTTTCAAGCTTTGTAGTAGCATTCTTCACTCCATTGCAGAAATCTACCACTCCATCACACTAATAGTGTGAGCACAGGACAAACACCACAACAGTAGAGGCTTGAGTTCCTCTCATTCGCTCGTCCACAAGCCTTGAGTGCTTTGGATGGAGGTGGTAAGCTCCTCTCATCTCCTTTATCGTATTCGGTTGAGTAAGCATGTATTGTTCTGTAGTATTTCTTGCATACGTAGCTTGTATTTCCCTTCTTTATCGTTATTCCTATGATTACAAACTTGGCTATCCATGGAGATGGAAACACCAAGATGGGGGTCTGGCTAAGGCAAGCCCCTAAATAGCCCTAACACTTTCCCTCTTTGTTTTGTGTAGGTTGAGAGATCTCGAAGCAAGCTGGCAAGAGGATTATTCTAAGAAATTATCTGCGTCACCCTCACAATAATATACTTCTTTTATCATATATGTAATTACCTTTCTTTTTTCTTAGTCTTGTTCTTTACTTCCCGAAACTGCTAGACTAGACTGTCAGTCCTTTCTCAGAATTCCAACCTCATTTCTTTGGCTTTCCGGTCGTATGAATGCCAACGCACTTGTGATATGCTAGTGTGTTGCGATGTCATCTCATAACCACGAATTTGTCCTCGGATAGAGAGCTACGTAAGATGTAGAGTTGGATCTGGAAAGTGACTCGTCTAGTCTCCCTTCAATTCCCAAGATTTCAAAGTGATCAAAGGACACATATTCTTCATCATTCTCATCCTTTCTATCCTAACCTTCCTTTAAACTAAGGTAAGTTAGGGCAGCCTTTCCGCTCTTGGCCTTTCGTGACCTGGGGCCTTGCAATGGTTGGTCCCCCTCTCTTACAGGAACATATCATTGGCATAGTGTTTTCTAATAAGATCTCATGACCTTATTATATTGCATTTATCATTTTATTTCTACCTTAAAGCAATTGATCACTATTGGGGTTGGCAATTACTTTAAGGTTGGGGCATGCATTCCATTATGTGCTTCACTTTATTCACATGTGTTGGAGTTGATGATGTGTTGACTTAGGATTTTGATCATTTTGTGTAGCACCTTATCAGAGTTATTGGGATTGTAACTCTTTGTTTGGTTGACATGAGATCACATTAGTGAAAACTAGTCCTCACTAGTCCTTGTGTGTTTCTCATTCACTAATTTTTGAAAGCTCACCTAGTGAATATAGGTGTCAATAATCTATTATTTGAATTTCCAATTTTAATTATCGACTTTCAACATTTGATTTTTGAGAAATTAGAAGAATTGAATATAAAGTATTTTCACCATTTTAATCCTAGAATGATCAAGGAAGCAATTTATATTATTACACAAGCAGTCAAGAGAAGTCAAGAGTATAATTATCAAGATTATTGCAGCATTTCATCATTCAAGGATCATGCCATATGTTACATGAGTTTGTGTTCATGTTTACATGAATTTTTTTTATGTGTACTAATTCTTGTAGTTGATCAAATCAATTCAAGTCAAGCAACAATTGATCCTTTAAGGTGATGAGTGTGACTTCATTCCATCAAGGATATTATATCTAAGTGGTGAGTTGCATCGAGGTTGTCAATTCATTAATTCTTCATCAATTAGCATCTATCCAACTAAGTACACACTCTCTTTCATCATAATTTTCCATTGTGGAGGTAGAAATACCAACATGGGGTTTGACTTAGGCAAGCCCCTATATGTAAAAACCTTGCCTCTCCTTCTATGTGTGCTGATTATAGATCTGAAGTAAGTTGAAGGAAGATAGAAGGCTATTTGTTTATTCATGCATCAAAACCCTACAAGTTGACAAGTCATGGAATCTACATTTTCTCACTAACAAATGAAGTTGTGACAACATGACCTAGAAGATAGAATCTATAAACTAGTGACCTCAGGCCTACACTTTCATATTTGGAAAGGGATGACAATCCAGGGTGCACTACACCCTAGACCTATAAAATCAGACTCAAATTTATATCTCAAGTGCCTATATATACCCTTTGCGTTTATAGGATTGAATTTATCAGAAATCATAATAGATTACTAAATTTTTATGGTTTACAAAGTTAGTCCATTGCATCATTCAAAATTAATCAATTAGCAATCATAAATCAACAATCTATCACCCCCGCATCACACACATCACAAGGATTAGAACCCTAATCCACCATTCTAACTCTTCTTATTAGGATTTTTATTTAAGTGGAGTTGAAAGCATTTATAATCCTTTCATCCAAAAATTTGGAAAGGTGTTATTTAGGACCTAGATCCCTTTTCTCGATAAAACACCCCCAAGTGTAAGAGCAAAGATGAGCCTAGATGGATAATATTGTGTTGCTCCTTGTTTATGAAATATGATTGCACAAACTAGTTTTGTGCTCCCATGAATGGTAATGAGCATCATGCGATACTACAATTACCACATAGCAAGGAGCAATACTATAGCTCTTTAGCTTATTATATTTTCACATTTGTCCTTGTATGGATCTATATCATACAATTTTTTCTTTAAAGAATGACATTCATCAATAGATTTACCAAATATGTTATGATATGCACAAAAAGATGATTTTTTTTCATTTGTTTATCATCTTTTATTTCTCATAGAGGAGGTAATATAATTGAAAGTATGCATAAAGGTATGCTCAATCTCTAATAAAGGATGCAAAGGGAGTAAGAGACCATTTCCAATAGGTCTATGAGGTTTTTTTGGATTAGATGATAAATATCTTATTTAAATGTAGAGGACCTTGATAACTAATTCCTTTTGAATCAATAAATGGTATTTATTCCAAGAGAGTGTGGATTTCATGATAATTCTTTATGTCACAACCTTGTTTAGCATGAATCCTAAATCCTTGGCCATAACACTTTTCTAAGTTGATGGGTGTATCGCTTACTTTGTTTTCATATATGGAGGATCATTTTTGGGCCTACACTCATCTTGGTTGGCACTAGAGAGGGCTCTTATGTGTAATGGGCGAGGTATACCTGTAAATTACTCTCTTTGTGGGAGAAGGAAAGCATCTCTTATGGAGGTATTGCAGGTCTTGTTGATTGTTGAGGATTATGAGTAGGCAATACTGGATAAAGGACAATGTCACTTCCAAGGGTGGCTAAAACATTATTTGATGCAGGGGCATCCAAAAGATTCAAAGAAAATTCAGTTACAGAGGTGGTTGGTAATGCAATGAAGTTCACTATCATGGATAGCTTAGTACATTGAGGATGACAGATCATAGATTAAAGAGTTTTTTGACAAGAATGTCTAGTTTATCCACTAAAAGTTTCAGAGGTTCACATGAAGATTTGATCAAGTTATGAGTATTTGTTTTCTAATAGTTGTTCGGTTGCTTTAGTTGGTATTCTTGGATAAATTTGATGTGATTCTTGTAATCTGCATTGTTGTGGATCTTCAGTGGTGATTTTTGGATATTTCTAGATTGTGATCTAGCTGTGTTGTTGGTTTGCATTGTTTGTTGTGCTCGCGATTGGTGATTTTCCTTCTAGGAGTTCATGTTTTTCTGTTCTCGACCGACAAGGTGATTGTAACGTGTTGTGGATATTTGAGGCTAATTGTTTAAGCTGTTTCATGTTTGAGGCATGTTGTTTTGGGTCCCTAATATGTTTGGGTTGAACTTGGTTGATGCGCATTGATAATTGCTTATGGATTCAAACCGACATTTTGTACACTTTTTTATATATTGTTGGGACAACATGTAGTTGATGTTATCCTTGGATGTGGATATATAAGACTGATTGTTTTGAGGAAATTGATAACCAAAAAGGGATGAAGGAAGGAATATGTGCGAGATGTGTGAAATTTTGTGTGTTAACAATGTTCTAATCTTTTGAAGGTAGAGATGAAGTATGAAGAATATTAGTCATGAAGCAGGGTGATGAGATGTTCTGATCCGGTAAGATCAATAGAAGCAGGGAAATCTTGGAGAAAAAGGAAGAATTGGTGGAAGATTATTATTACATAAATTTTTTGTAATTCTTGGGTTGATGCCTAGCATTTTTAAAGCCCGAGTGGCATCTATAATCTGTTTTGAGATCATAATATAATAAGGAGTGAAATTTGAAGGCTGGGTTTTTCCCTTTGAGGGTTTTCCCAGGATAATTCATGTGTCATGTGTTCTTGCATATTTGTTATCTTTATGTTGATTATTTGTTAGCCTCTTTTGCATATCAATAAGATCTAGGTGTTATTTGTTTAAGCTACGAGGTGGGACAGTCCCTCATCAGACCCTCCTACCTTGGACTGCTTCAATTGGTATCAAAGCTGGTTGCAGAGCTCGTTGTGAATTTATCAAAGTAGGTTGTGAATCTATGAGCTGGTTGTGAATCTATTGGCTAGTTGCAAATTTATTTCAGAGTTGAAGAGCTGGTTTTAGAGTTTATAAGATCTAGTTGTGAATTTGTTGTAGAATGGGGAAGATTGGGAAAAGAATGAAGAAGGAAAAAGAAAACCTAATATGTGAAAGGGATACTTTGGAGGAAGAATTATGCAAACTCGGGAAGTGTCATTCAGAATTGATGGAGAGGATGAAAGAACTAGGAAAAGACAAGTGTGATGCTCTTGAAGAAGAATTAGAAAATTAAAGAATGAGAAATGAAGAAATGGAAGTAGAGCTAGATAAGTTTAAAGAAGGATTCATGTTGTTTAAGGAGTTGGATAAGAAGAGCAAAGATCTGGAGGAAATTTTGAAAGAGCTGAACAAGGAGAACAATTTGCAAAAGAAGGAAATATCCGACTTGAAGGAACATGCTAATCAGTTGGAGAAAGAAAATGAAAGATTGAGATCTAAGCCTAAATTTTGTGATATTCCTTGTGATACTAATGATTTGTGTGATGTTACAGAAGGTGAAGTTGAAGATAACAATCTAACTAAGCTTGTAATTGTTGGAGATGGTATTGGTTTCAGAATCATGCAGATAATAGAAAATGAAGGAAAAGGATTGGGAAAGCTTCAACAAGGAATGATAGAACCTATTATATCGATAAGGAGAGAAAAAATTGAAGGCCTAGGATATGACAGAGGCAAGAATGTTGTTACAAGTTCAAAAAAGTTAAATCAGGGAAGAAAAGGTATGTATTGTTCACATTGTAATAGATATGGACATGAAAAGGAATTATGTTGGGATCTACACCCTTGTAATTTATGTAGATTAAGAAATCATTGTGAGAATATGTGTTGGAATAAAATGAGAGGGAGAAAGCCTAGAACATATTGTATACAGTTGAATTATGGATGGATCGACAGATCAAGATGGAAGCATGTTTCTCATAAGTTTAGAAAGGTTTACAGATTGAAACATTCATGTGTTGAAGGAAAGGAAGGATCAGGATACAGAGAAAGAAGACCTTATGCAAAGCAGAACAAGGATAGTAATTCAAATTACAGAAGGAGGAATGACCTGAGTCATAATTCTTATCACAATGAAGGATACAAAAGAGATTTTGATAGAATAACCTATTTTCAAGTTTGGAAGAAGAAAGAATCAAGCGCTAAATATCATCAAGAACCTGCTACCAGAGAAGCTAATGAAGGAGAAGCAGTAAAGGATGCAGAGATAGTTTGTGTAGATGGAGAAGATCCTGTTGATACAAAATTGATTTATCCAGAGGAAGGGGAACCTTTGGAGACATCAGATTTGATAGTGGAACCTGAAGAAGAACCATCGATCTTAAGGAGACTTGTGAGAGCAGTGAACCGATGTCAAGCATAACCAGAAAAGGGGAATCTACATTGTAGAGAAAGAGGAAGTGATAGGATATTCTACCAGAGGACAAATTTTATAAAGAGATAGAGAATGGTATAGGAATAGTATAATATTTTGAGTTGTGTAAAGGAAATGTAGAGATTATAAAGTGTTGCAGAGGAAATTCAAAATTATATTGATGGATCAAGGAAGCCATATGATTGTCTTGAAGGATGCATGTATGTATTGGTTGAATCTTATTTAATTAAAGCATACATTGATATTGAGGCAACTTGTGGAGAAGACTTGTTCAGACCGCCAACAATTGAGGCAGTACAAGGCTTGCAAGTAGATCGCCGAATCAAAATTACACTTGAGGCAATTTTCCAGGGTGGACTTGAACAGACCGCCAACCATGAGGCAGTTGCAAGTACCTGTGAATAGATCGCCAAACCAATTCAAGGAGAAAACATTGATTTTGACATAACTTAGCCCAAATTGAAGAGGCTCACTTTTCAAATAAGCCCGAGAGTCTGATGCAGGGGCATCCAGAAGATTCAAAGAACATTCAGTTACAGAGGTGGTTGGTAATGCAATGAAGTTCAGTATGATGGATAGCTCAGTACATTGAGGATGAGAGGTCAATATTAAAGGATTTGTTGACAAGAATGTCTAGTTTATCCACCAGAAGTTTCAGAGGTTCACGTGAATATTTGATCAAGTTATGAGTATCTATGTTCTAACAGTTGTTCAGTTGCTTTAGTTGGTATTCCTAAAGAAAGTTGTTGTGATTCTTGTAATCTAAGTTGTTGTGGATCTTTAGTGGTGATTCGTGGATGTTTCTAGATTGTGATCTAGCTATTTTGTTGGTTCACATTGTTTTATGTGCTTGTGATTGGTGATTTTCCTTCTAGGAGTTCATGTTTTCTTGTTTTTGGCCAACAGGGTGATTGTAACATGTTGTGGATCTTTGAGGCTAATTTTTTAAGGTGTTTCATGTTCAAGGAATGTTGTTTTGGGTCCCTACTATTTTTGGGCCAACCTTGGTTGATGCGCATTGATAATTTCTTATGGATTCGGGCCGACAGTTTGTACACTTTTTATATATTGTTGGGTCGGTGTGTAGTTGATGTTATCCTTGGATGCAAATATATAAGACCGATTATTTTGAGGATATTGATAACCAAAAATGGATGAAGGAAGGCATATGTGTGAGATGTGTGAAACTCTATGTGTGAACAATGTTCTAATATTTTGAAGGTAGAGATGAAGTGTGAAGAACAGTAGTCATGAAGCATAGTGATGAGATGTTTTGATCTAGTAAGATCAACAGAAGCAGGGAAATCTTGGAGCGGAAGGAATAATTGGTGGAAGATTGTTATTTACATGAACTGTTTGTAATTCCTGGGCTGTGGAATAGCATCTATAAAGCCCAAGTGGCATCTGTAATGTGTTTTGACATCATAATATAATGAGGAGTGAACTTTGAAGGCTAGGTTTTTCCCTTTGATGGTTTTCCCAGGATAATTCTTGTGTCATGTGTTCTTGCATATCTGTTATCTTTATGTTGATTATTTTTTAGCTTTCGTTGCATATCAATAAGATCTAGGTGTTAGTTGATTTAGCTACAAGGTGGGACAGTCCCTCACCGGACCCTCCTACCTTGGACTGCATCATTATTTAGTAGGTTTTCAAAAAAAAGTCATCTTACACCAAGATAGCTTCACTTGGAAGGTATGTGTTAGGAGATAAGGAAATTTAATCTTCATCATTCATAGGGGAATTATTACCAAAGACACAACATGAAACATCAATCAAAGATTTTAAAGAGGAATTTTTTCCAAAGCACTCTAACATTATGAAAGTGTATTATTAACAAATATATTTATTAAAATACTGACTTACAATATAATAGGCTTAAAAACTGAAAGCATATCTAACATTATGAAAGTGTATTATTAACAAATATATTTATTAAAATATTGACTTACAATATAATAGGCATAAAAACTGAAAGCATATCTAAATAGAAGACCCCAAGATATTGTTGTCACAAGAATATTAGCAAAAAAAAAAGTTGGTTAGGGGTGTGATACACCCTAGACTAGTGCATTAGTATTTGAAAATTTAAAAATTAGAAATGTGGTGCAATATCTAAGTAGTATGTTATGTAACTGTGCAGGTTTGAGAGTAAATAAATTTCCAAAAATGTATAGAATTATGATTAAATTTCAATATGAAATACAACTATGCAAGAAATTTTTTAGAATTATCAAAGCAATAAATATAATTCAAAATGTGATTTTCAAATTGCACAATACAAAAATTGATTGATCCTAACTTGACAGCTCTAGAAATTGAAATCTTACTATCATAATACACTTTTCCACTTTTTCCACTATAATCATATGCCTAAATGATTACTTTAAACACTTTCAAATGTTTTTTTCAAATTTTATATGACCTAATGTAGATTTACCAATGCAAGTATGAACTATATCTATTTTTCAATGACCTAAATAAACACTAGTTATGTTGTGAATGCAAAATGAAATGGATTTTTTCACTTTTTCAATGCTTTTTATGATAATTATGAATGTATTAATAATGAATGCAAACAACCTAAGATCATACTTAAATTTTAAATTAATATGTTCCAAATTTCAAAAGATTTAGAGTGCCAAATACATTAGGCTCACCAAAATATCTAGGTCCTAATCACACTTCTCCTAATATGAGACATTAAGGATTGGAAATGATCTCAAATCCACTTGACTATAAACCTAAATGGAAGATTCTGAATGGTGAATCAAGGTTTTTTACCTTGTTATTATGTGTGTGTTTGGATTATGTGAATTGATTGTTAATTTAATGGAATTGAAGATGCAATTTTATTCCTAGGTTAATCATGTAAATGTAATAAATAGTTATGATTTTTGAGAAATGAAATGCTAAATGATAGAAATAGAATCCAAAAAGGCGAAGAGAATACATAGAGGAACTTGGTGTGTAAATTTGGTGTTGAATTGGTTGGTCTAGGGCGTGATGCACCCTAGACTAGACTCCTACTTTTAATATGTAAAAACACAAGCCTGAAGCCTCTAGTTTGTAACTCATGTTCTCCTGAAATCATTGTCAGAACTTTGTCTATGACTGAGAAAGTCCAATTTTGTGGATTGATAACTTTTAGGTATTGAGTGCATGAATGAGAAATTAGTCTTCAATCTTCCTCCAATTAGCTTCAGATATGAAAACTTGCACACATGAAAGAGGGGAAAGGGTTGTATAGGGGCTTGCCTAAGTCAAACTCTATTTTAGTATTTCTACCTATAGAATGGATATGATGATATGGAAAGAGAGCTTACCCTCGATCAAGTAAAGGCTAATAATAAACAAGTAATGAATTGACAAATTTCTACAACTTACCACTCAGATCTACATTCCTTGATGGATTGAATTCATGTACTCATCACCTTGAAGGAAAATTCGATTGCTTGATTAAATTATTGCGAGTGCTAGTACTCACAAAATAAATGTGAATAAAATGTGAATAAACTTACATAAAAATATGATAAATGATTGGCATGATGCTTGACATGAATAAATGTTGCAATAATGTTGATAATTCTGCTCTTGATTGTTCTTGGTTAATTTTTTAACTCTTAATTTTTCCCCATAAAAGTGCTAGGTTTCATTAGCGTTTAAAATAATGAAAATGACTAGTACATTTATATGTAATTATTCTAATTTACCAAAAATCAAATATCAATAGCCAAAAAATAAATTCAAATTTTAAATAATAAAATATTGACATATTCAAAAAGGGGCCAAAATGGGTGGATTAGGGCATGGGGAGCCCTAGACCAAACCCACCCTTTTTGGGGCCTAAAGTATCAAGGGAAAATATTGAATTCTCATTTTCATTTCCCTTGTTTATTTTTCCAAATATATTTATAAAATGGTTAGCCAAATGCATAACTAGGTCTAAGAACATAAGGGAAAGCTAAATCTAGTGTGAAATTGTTAAGGTTGATTTTTTTGTGCTACAAATACCTTTCATTGTGAAGAAGACTGTTGAGGTGGAGACCTAGATTCCATCATGTCCATCAATTAAAGATCTTATTACAAGATACTAAACCTTTAGCATAGGGTGATGAGAGTGAGGCTTCCAAGTCTCTACATTCATCTCAAATTTGTCAAAAATATGGGTCTCTATGATTATGGGTCTGAGGATTCTTTGGATGCACGTGGCCAATAGAAGGGCAAGCCCATATTGGATGAATTGGTGTTCATAGATGACATGTTGAATGATACATTTGGTATGGATAGACATGTAAATTTGAATAAGGTCAAATTCAATTTACTATATTTCATTTTAAAATGTAAGATTATTTAAATTATTAAATTGATCATAATATAATTTCAAGGTTAGAGTGTTCACCTTACATCTAGTGGACCTTCAACTCGTGATTGAGTGACTGTTGATTCCACATCTACGTAATTATTAAAGAAAAAGTAAATGTAGTACATGTAAACATTTTTGCCTTATATGATTGATAATCTTAAGATTCATATTAGATGTTAAATAAATGGATTTTGGGCCTTGACATTAGGACTTGTCAGTTGGAGTGGCCATACATCTTTCACTAAGGTAAGCTTGACTATTTTTAATCATTATGTTCAAGAAATAATGTTAGGTATATTTTGGTAAAATGATGTTTTATTTTCAATTGATGAAATTAGTTCATACTCCTCCCAATATGCATAATACAATAGAGGAGGATGTTGCCACAATAGTTTTATATTTGATCCCTTTCACAAAGGTATGAGCTAGATTAGTAAAGTTCATATTCTATTTGTTGTTTTATCCCATGTAAACCTATTAATGAAAATTTTAAAGATATTCACTTGTAGTTTAATTTGTTTCTTAATGCTTTTCACAAGAGGTCACAACTCCAATTTGTGCACCTACCCCTCAGATAGATAAAGAGAGGCAATAATTTATTTAGAGCAATTATGAGATGGAATTAAGTGGTTATTCCTTAATGTATCACTATATAATTCATTTTTTATATATTAATGTTTATACTTTCTATTGTATTAAGTGGATCTCCAAAAAAAATAGAAAGGAGGTTGATAGGCCAACACTAGGTACAAAAAATAAGAAATATTTAATTCTTTATAATGAATTTCAGTTTGGTCTATATGTGTTAATCTAGGGGCATAAACTTGTGAGATGTGTCATGGCTATATGTCAATCGAAGGGATGAAATTCATGAGTTGAGTGGGGATGAAATGCATCTATGAAAATAAACCTACAACAAATTAAAATGAAAATTGATTCCGGCAACAAGAACGGTCACTTCCTAGCGACATGGACAACAACAGCTTATAAGAATTACATAATTTAAATGAACTGAAAACCACACTTGCAAATTAAATGGAAACGACATCAATTAAATAACAGAAATAAACACACACTACTGTAACTATGAAAAATAAAAATAAATAACAGAAATAAACACACACTACTGTAACTACGAAAGATAAAAATCACTAGATGTCCCAAGAAGTGGGCCCCCTCCTTAGTCCGCCAGGTGGTGAAATACATGAAGCTTCTTTACACGGGACTGATCATGCAACACTGATTTTATTTATCAAAAAATAATATTGTCGATACAAAAACCTGTACAATAAAATTCCTACCGAAAAATCACCCTTTTTATAGCCTTAACCATAATATTTATATATATGTGGCTTGTTGCAAATCGAGGCATAAAAATATTAAGTATATTTTGGCCTACAACTATCAAAACAGAAGAAACAATGACTCACGTGAACCATGAATACCAGCCATGAATCAAAAATAAATTTGTTATAACAGCAAGTAGAAAGGGACGGGAACAGTTGCAATTTTTTTGCCAACTGGAAAGCACTTGTTTTCTCCACGGTTTCCTTCCACAATCCATTTGGTTGAATCTTCTATTTTTTGTTGACCATGAATTAAACTTTGTCTTATGATAACAAACAATAAAAATAGAATATTTTTAGTTTCCTCTATATAGCTAGAAAATGCATCTCCATTTGAATTTATCCATTAATAATCCCATGGGTTTTTGTGCTCACATAGACCTAGTACATAGTCATCATCATGGAGGTAACTGACACCACCTTGGAGGTTGACACCATCATTTTTTGAAAATATGATAGAAATAAATTGGTGGTCCCATAAGCTCCTATCCAAAAAGTGACAGGAAGTCTGCAGAGAAAATGACAGTAAATCTGCATGTTGCAAGCTATAGTTTCTAGGCTTGAAATCACAATATTTATTAGTAAAGACAATCAATAATAAGTTTTCACAATTTTATCCAAAAACTATATTGAATATCACTTATATATATTAAATTATAAGCAATGAAAAATAGGAAAATGGTATAAAATGATATGAAAATTGAATGCGGGAACTATTATGAAGGTATATGAAAAAGGTTTAAATGTGGCATAAAATGAGACATAATTGGCTCTCATCAGAGGTCAAATCAGTGGGATCACAAGCAACCATCATCACTTTCCTCTTCATCCACTCAACAGGAAAGGACTCATGAAATCCTCTCTTCCCCTAGAGGGAAGTGATTACATTATGACTTTGTTGTACTCCTATATAACAACTTTTTACATATATTTTTGTATTACATATATGTGACATTATTCGCTTATATGGATTTCTTGTACATATATTATACTTTTATTGCTATAAAGCATTTTATGTTTATGTCTCTTTAGTTAATACATTTTTTTTACCAATGTTATATATATTTTCTATAAATTATTATTAGAAGATACAAATTTCATTCCATTTAATCTTCACTCAATATAAATGATAGTTATAGCATGAATGTTGAGGAAGTCCAGCATTATCTTGTTTCAAGAATTCATAATTCAATCCTTGGTTTAATTGATATTTTTGTTTCTCTTAGCTTCTCATATGTGATATTATTTGTCTGATTTATCTTCTTGGATATTGTATCATAATGAAAAGTTTAAGTGCATAATTATAGAAAAATAAATATTTAATTGATTCATTAATGACACAAAAACTAGATAAAAGAGTGGGAATCCATGCTTCCTGCAAAGTATAAAACACAATTATTAAATGATGCACTCTATTTTTTTGTGTTCAAGCATATGGAATTTAATTTCAATGTATTTTATGAAGCCATATATTTATGAAATAAATCGCCTTACTTTTAATTTAAATATTCATATACTTTTCAAGGGTTTCTCTAAGCTTCTCACACTTTATCTTTTGGTCCTAGCCCATTTTCTCACATTTGTTTCATAGGAAAATTTGGTGTAGAAAGATAAATTTTATTGACAAGTTTAAAAGTTCTCAAACGTACTAAAATTCTAACATGGTTCAATATTTACTTAATTCTGCAACAAAGGAACAAAGGATTCATGTTCTTATAAATTTCATGAGATCTTCAATTCAAAGAAATTATAATAAGAGGGATGAAATCCACAATTTTGGTGAGCTCAAAGGTTCTTGAACTCATTAAAGTTCCAAAGTGAGAGAAAAATCTAAGAAATAGTAAGATGTTGGTGAGTTTGAAAGTTCCTAAACTCGTTGAAAGTATGACACGGTTTAAGAAAAGATAAAAATATTAATAAGAAATGAAGATAGGATGTTGATGGGTTCAAAGGTTCTTGAACTTGCTAAACATCTATTATATTTCAAGAGGGATCCAGGCCTCTGAAACATATCTCACTACTAGAGTTCTTGTTCTATCAAAAACCCTAACTCCCACCCTTAAATATGTGCTTCCTCCATTCATCTCTAGGTCCAAACCTATAAGTGAAACCAGGACCTTGGAACCTAGTTCCAAGAACCATGTTCCCCTTGATGCCCAAATCCTAATAATTCCTATTTACTAGCTCCTTGCATCACTTTTATCCTTTTTCCCTCTCTCATATTAGTCATACATCCCAATTTCCTAACCTCTTATCTAAGTAACATATATTAATTGACCTTGACACCTCCTTCCTTATTTCTTGATCTAACCACACCTTTCACCCCCCTCATTCCATTTTGTTGATTTGTGAGTTTTTTCTTCATCTTGGGACCATATCCATAAGTCCCTTCTAGACCTAAAATCTCATAACTTAGAAAAAAAATACTATCTTGGCACTTTATTTCAACTACTCATCCACAATCCAAGAAAATCAAAAAACTAAAAATAATGGTGCATTTCCTACAAGGGTTGCTGCTATATATTTCATGTATTTATTTATGCAACATGTCATAAAACTAGTTCACCATTATTATAATGAGCATTTTTAGATCATAAAACATTGCTCCATGCTTTGAAAGTATGGTAATACCTCTTGGGCCATGATTTCATGTTTAAATCATGGAGAACAAATTCCTAATAGGTATGGGAATCCTTTGCTACATGTCACTTCAATTATTTTTAGGTTTTCTCATGCTCTCTCCATGGTTGTAGGCTTTTTGGTATTTATTATAGCTTGGAAAATTTTGACCATAAGAAAATTTTCATTGGATATAACATTTGTATATGTCATGACATCCAATAATTATTTTTCATAATTTAATAGATTTTTCTCTTAGGTTTCTAAAGATACTACACCAAAATAGCATAGCATGCAAGGATTAGGAGACTAAAAGAATGAAAAAAAACCTCTAGTATAATTCACCCACCCACCCTAATATTTTAGCTCATTTAGTTTGGCCCCACCATGAATGGAACATAAATTAATCCTATTTCCATGTTTGAATTTCTCTCAAATGACACTTTTTGTAAGAACACATTCATTGTTGGAATGGTCAAATGGTTTCATGTTGACAAAAATAAATATATGGTACTATAGAGGGACCCCATATCCACCTATAGGTCTAGATAAAAAAAATTTAGGTGTCACGAGATTGGAGAACTACTTTGTCATAGTTTGGAATTTTTCTGCTCTTAGGGCTCTTAAGATATTATATTGGAATAAAGTATCCTACAAAGATTGGGTGAACCAAGAAATCAAGTTCCTCTTTGTAGCATCATAAATTGTCACCCTTGACAATTTCACACTATGTTTTTCTCCCCCCTAAGTGCATGGACCTAAATGAATTCCTAATTTTCTAAATTATGCATTTTGTGGCCCATTTTAAACATTTATCGATAATTTTCATTTAAAAAACAAATTCTCTTATTTAATACTTTGCCCCCGACTCCTTAAATTCCATAAGATAATTCTAGGACACTCGCGTCTAAGGTGCCTATGTCCCTCTACTTTGGCTCCAAATTCAAATGGTTCGATGTCTCCATTTTATTATTTGAAATTTAAATATCTAAAGCTGGTCATCGGAATTTAATTTTTGGGAAATTAGAATAATAGAATATAAATAACTAACTATTGAATCATTTGAAATCTAACAAGAAAATTATTGGAGAAATTATGATCAAGAGCATTATCAAGAAAATCAAGAGTATCCATTAGAGGATATATTGCACCAATTCAAGATCCAAACATTATGTCAAAGTGTATGTGAGTGTGTGTTCATGTTTATGTTTTCATATTGTTGTGAAGACTAATCCTTGTAGGTCTCCAATCAATCCAAATGATTCAATCAATTAAGATCCAAGCCTTGAGGAGATGTGTATGACTTTAGTCCTTCAAGGAAGCCATTGAAGGGTGTTGAGTTGCAACACTTTGTGGATTCGTCATTCTTTCTTATCATTTATCCATTTATCATTGACATTTCCATTGTGGAAGTGAAAAAACTAATACAAGGTTTGACTAAGGAAAGCCCCTAAATGGCACAACCCTTCCTCTCTCTTTGAATGTGCAAGTTTTAGATCTGGATAGAATTGAGATAATTTTGAATATCAATTATTTATTTTACATTGTAAACCCTACTCCTTGACAACATACGAAAACTTGATTATAGAAATATTCGATAGTGATCTGATAATGCGACAACCAAGGAAATAAAGATTTGTTTGAGATCCAAAGGACTATGAAAATAGATCTAAAATTGGTTAACAAGTATAGTGGCACCCCAGGTGCCTATTTCCTCCAAAATCAGGCTCAAAATTGAACCACAAGTGCATAGTATCTTGCTTAGTCCATTTTTTGTAGACTATTTTTGTCTATTACTTTCAAGATTTGATGTTTTTGCATTAAAACAGTCATTTACATCACTAAGCTAGTTAAATAATTACATTTCAACCCTAATTTCATTCCAAGTGTGGTCAAGGGTAGGTTGACTCACCCTTCAAGTTGCAAGTCAACCTTATATCTTGTCCAAATCCATCAAACCCTTGCTACATCAAATATCTAATGAATACCCTATGAAAAAAATCCTAAACCCTAAAGTGAAATATCTAAGGTTTCATGTTTTCTATGTTTCACTCTATAGTATCTTTCACCTACCCACTTAAATGTATTGGTGTAGTCATTTTTTCCCTTCCATTCACAAAAATAAAATACATTTGTTTCCACATTTGTACTTCTCTCAAATGATGCTTTTTACAATAATGGATTCATTGTTGTCATGGTAAAACAATGTGGATTTGACCAAAACCAAGAGATATTAATGTGGAGAGACCCCATATCCACCTATAGGTCCAGAAAAAACATTCCTAGGTGTAATGAGGTTTGAGAACTAATTTTTCATAGTTTGGTTTTTTTTTCTCTTAAGGCTCTTAAGACACTGTGTCATAATGGTGTGTCCTAATAGGATTGATTAACCTAGGAAATGAATGGATGCCTCTAGTGTTAGGATAAGGTGATATTAACCTTGTAATCCTATCTCATTTGTATGTATTCAAGTTCCTTGGGGTGTGTTATAGGGGATATGTGAGAAAAAAATTAAATTTTGGCATTGTTGGAATTATATTTTAAAGAGAGGATTTAATTTTAGTGGGGGTTATACATCAAAAATGGATAAGGAAACATTACTATGTGTCCATATTGGAATTTATAAGGTCTTGGATGGGGTACCCAAGATTGAATAATAAAAGGTGTTTGTTGGTGTTCCATCAGGGATCAGAAAGTTCATCAAAGCATCTAAAAATTTAGGAGTTGGATAGGCTATGGGCTAGGCACCCATGTGGGGGTCTTGTAATTTCATTTAATATTTTATTATGTCTTTTGGTTGTCCATGAAGATAGGTGTTTGTTTTTTCAAGTTTTTTTGAGCCTCTTGTTTTAGTTTACCATTCATGGTTTTACCTCCCATAATTTTTATAAATTGGAGCCATGAGATGGTAGTTTCTATATTGAATTATTGCAGGTATTTGGGTGCCTATAATTTGATCTAAGATCAGTAGTGGAGTGTATTATTGTGTAATTTCATTCAAAGATTAATAACATACTTTCCCTCTTTTCTCATCTGGAGTTTTTCCCAAAAGGTTTTCTCCACGTAAATCAGGTGTCACATTTTGTTTGTTGTTTTTCTATTATGATGTATGTTACAACCACATGCTTAAATCTTAATATTGATATAATTTTCATATATAAATTCACTTGCATAAGTTAATATTATATATTCCCTTCACCGTGTTTTCAATATTTGTCCAATCATATCCAAGTTTTGTTGAGAAGGGGACACCTATCTCTTAATTTTTGGAGGTCTTTTGGCTAGAATGGATCTTTTGTTTTGTGGTGTATTGCAAACTTTTGAAGGGGTTTGTTTACCATGGCTTCTACCTCTTGTCAGAATATTGATAAATTTAATGACATAGGCTATGATGTGTGGAAACTAAAGATGGAGGATCTCCTTGAAGAGAGAGATCAAAAGTTACCAATTCCATAAGAGATTAAACTAGATAAAATGTCTAATAAAGATTGTAAAAATTTAGACAAGAAGGCGCGAGGAACTATATGGTTTTGTCTCATATATTTTGTCCTTTTGAATGTCTCCACAAAAGACCCCACATACAAGTTGTAGAAGAGGATAGGTGATATTTGTAGTTAGGGTAAAAATATTAGAGAAAAATGTATAAACAAACTATAATGAAAAACCATAACAAGCACAAACTAGCATGAAAATCAATACAAGAAATCAAATCGAACCGATCTCCAAGCTAGATTCGATTTATCTCCATTCCTCTTCTTCACCTGCATGAGAATGGAAGATTTTGAAGGATTGAATGATTTGATATGTTGATTGCTTATTTTCACAGCATAATGATAAGATGAAGATAATAGAAGAAAAATAGATAGATAGATAAGAAGATTGAAAGAAATTTTGGCAGAGTGAGGATGCTAGAAGAAGATTCCTCCAAATGGCCTGTGAAAGGCTTGATTTATAGGAGAATCTGATTTGATTCAATGGCCAAGATTAAAAGTCAAATTTGTGATATGTATGGCTAGGATTAAAAGTTTATTTTAGTGCCTATGACTCGCATTAAGTGGGTTATGACATGAGACTAAAATTAGGATGTGAGGAAATAGTGGGATTCTACTATTTATTTCGGAGGAAAAGATGCTTATGACGCACAATGAATGGCGCTAAAAATAGCATGTGAGTGGGAATCTCATAATTTAAATAATAAAATTATTTAAATTATTTGTACATGTGAAGATTTGTAGTCATGTGACACATGTTGCAATGTGACAATAAGTGAGGGATTAATTCAAATATTTGATTTGAATTATTTTGAGACATGCGAAGGTGAATTAATTAAATAAATGAGATTTATTTAATCAATTATGAAGGTGATTAAGTGGAATAAATGGGATAAGTGGGTTAATGTAATGACCTAGGATAAAATATTACAAAATGTCTTACAAGGTCATGTATCGACTAGGTAATATTATGATATGGACAATTTTGAGTGTCTACATTTTGCCCCTCTTTGAGATGATGTTTGAGATGGTGAGATTTATGTTGAGTAACATCATTTCAAAGAAGTTAATGTATGGATAGAGAAAAATAAGATGATGCCCCAACCACTTAAGGAAGTGAGGAATAAGATGAATGAAGAAAAGGGATGATAGAAGAATATAATGATATACAAGATATGAAAAAATGGGATGATGATATAGGATATGATGATGATGATGATGCCCCCTCAAGAGGATAGGTGGGTTTGACAAACACAAATATGCTCTCAAAATGAATGAAATGATAAAGGAGGGATAATATGAATGATACAATAGAAGTAGATGGAAAAGAAGAATGACACACTATGCTGCAATAAAGTGAGAAATCATATGTTTGATCTAGCACTAGACATTATGCACCAAGATATAAGGACCAAGGTGACGATGTGTCGTGTCCCAGCGTAATACAACCTTGTCTAGATACAAGATATGAATATTAGTTGGGAGTGATTCAGATTTGATGCAAATGCAAATTGAAATGATAAAACACATAAGCAAGCAAGCAAGCATGTACAAATGATACAAAAACAAACAAGGTATTGCCCCTGTCAAGCTGTAAACTGATGATTAATTGATTGATTGATGATAATGATAGTGTTGTCATTGTGGGGAATGATATATCCCTAGATCAACACAAGGATAATTAATTGATTGTGTTTACACCAAGATTAGGATCAAGATCGAAATGTGATTGGATAATTTGACTTGATTGATTAGCTTGGTTGGTATGGATTAAGGGTTGACTTGCATTTGGATTATTTATTGGAATTATTGAAGATGTTGGATTTGAAGATTTAGATGATGATTGATGAATTAAATAGAGGAATGATTTTGATTGATTGGATTGATGAAGAAATGATTTGATTTGATGACAATGATTAGATTGATTAGAAGAATGGGTTTGATTAGAAGAAGTGATGTGATTGATTATAAGAATGGATTTGATTAGAAGAAGTGATGTGATTAGATAATTTGATGAAGAAATTGATTTGAAGAAGTTGAATTGATGCGTTGAATTGATTGGAAGAAGTGATTTGGATTGATTTTAATACTTGGATTTTTGAAATGTTTTGATTTTTTGGATTTTTGAAATGTTTTGATTTTTTTGGATTTTTGAAATGTTTTGATTTTTTGGATTTTTGAAATGTTTTGATGTTTTTTGGATTTTTTCAGGACCTTTTTCATTTTATTTTTTTGCATTTTTTTTTAAGACTTTTTTGAAATGTTTTGAGATGTCAATGGATGAAAATTTGGGTAGCCTTTATGCTAGATACCAATTACAAGGGAAAATAAAGTCTAGGTGCAAGGAGATAGAGGGGATTGATGGATGAAAGGGGTGGGTGATAGGATAAGGGATAAAAGGCTCATGATAGATGGATGGATAAAAAGGATAGGTCATAGTGAATGGAATGGATGTATGCATCATAGGAGAGCAAGGATGTGATCTCCAAAGACTACACCACATAGGAATAAGATGCCCCATTCTAGGTACAATACTTAGGATTTTTCATGACAAAACTTATGACACTAGGATAATGATAGGCTTGTTTGCAAGGATGAGGTATATCAAAAGATATCCAAATCATGTTTTAACATTTTGCCCCATATTTTTATCAAGATCAAAAGGAGGAAGAGAGGATGAATGGACTCAATATGATAAGTATATGGTATAAATAGGACCAACTATGGTATGAGTGAGATCATTAGAAGGGCCTAGATCTTTATTAGAATGAGAGGTTAATGTTTCCTCATGCTTAGGATAATTATCTTGACATAGCTCTTGAATTTGAGTGGAAATGAAAGTTGAAGGCTCTAGAAGAGGCTTGGTATGCTCTTTATGATCAATTACATGAGGACGTTGGGATGGAATATGATATTCTTGAATAGAGTGGGAATGTGAGGTGGAAGTGGATGGTTGGGATTTTTGGGATGTAGATGCCTCGTTTGACTTTTTTTCCTTTTTCTTAGGTACCCAAACCATTTTTATTTTGAAGGTATGGGCTTATATTGATTTTTGGATGGATTTTTCTTTGATTCTTTTCTTTCATGTCTTAGGGCATGAGGACCCTTTAAATTTTTTTCTTTATACATAGAGGCATCAATTTTTTTTCTTTTCAATCCCATGGGTATGGTGGAATGAGAGGAAGCTTCATGTTTAGACAATGTGTGCATTGATTGGTCATGATTATGATTTTTAGAGGATATATGGATAGGTGGATAAGGGAATTGGATAATGGGGATATTAGGTGTTGGGAGTAGTGGCGGTAGATTAGATGGAGGGATATTAGGAGTTGGAAGCAATGGTGGAAAAGTTGATGGTGGAAGGTGTATGGTCACATGCTTTTGACATTTGTAAGATGATGGAGGAGGGATGGTAACTTATATTTTAGGAATATGATAGGATCTATGGTGGAAAGAGGAATTATGATGGATGGAGGAAGTACCAACATCTTTATATTGGTGTCCTTGGGGTGTATATCCAAGGCCATAAGAGCATGGATGGGCTCCAAAACACTTTGTTCATGAAGGCCTAAACCTTTACCTTTGTAGTTCATGTTATGGAGCATGCAATGGACAATGGGACTAGGTGTAGGTGGAACACTAGACACGAGTTTGTTATTGGATGGAGAAGCTGAAGTGGATAATGGTGGTTGTGGTTCCAAGGAGGAACGTTCATGAATGAGCATGGACAAACCAAGTGGATATGATGGATTTGAAATGGAGTTTATGGTGGATATGGAAGGATCATTTGGATTTTGATTAACATTGCATTCACTAAGATCCAAGATATTTTTTTGATCTTCTATGTTGACTTGGGAGGCATGTGTCTCAGCATGACAAGTGGATAATGCAGGATCATGGATAGGACTAGGTAGGGGTTGTATAGGAGAAATGGAGGTTACTTGTTCATGGATAGGTGAAGTGATAGGCTCTTGACCATGGAATGCATAGATTTGGATAAGAGGATCATCATGGCCTTCTTGATCATAGGTAGGATCTAGATCATAGAGGGAAGCTTCATCATGAATAGGACCAACTATGTTATGACTAAGATCATTAGAAGGGCCTAGATACTGATTAGAATGAGAGATTAATGTTTCCTCATGCTTAGGATAATTCTCTTGACATAGCTCTTGGATTTGAGTGGAAATGAAAGTGGAAGGCTCTAGAAAAGGCTTGGTATGCTCTTTATGATCAATTACATGAGGACGTGATGGAATTTGACTTAGACATATAAGATCAATAGGTTGTGGACCATAAGATGGATTTGGAAGAATAGGCATGGAATTCAAAGGTTAGTTGGTAAGATCATTAAAGGGTTCTTGACATGGGGATGGTCTATTCCATGCTAGTAATCTTTGGAGAAAATCATTAAAGGATTATTTGGTTGATGGATTAGAGCTTGAGAAGTTGGATGGTGGTGTTGGTGTAGGACTAGTATGCTTTGAAATGGGAATTTTGTTATATGGTGATGGAGGACTAGTATATGGAATGGTGTATGATTCCAAACTTAGGGTGGTATTTCCCTTGTCAATAGTATCATTAAGGTGACCTAAGATTTCTATAAAGTTTTCATCATCACTAGGATCTATAGATTTCTCATCATCACTAGGATCTATAAAGTTCTCATCATCACTAGGAGAAAAGTTTGACCCACCTTGGAGGATATATGGTTTTGGATTATCTTCATGATTAGGTGAAGGGGATCCTCTAAGTATGACCTTGGGCTTGTGACTAAAATAATTAAGGATTATGACCATTTTAGCAAGTGCTTGTCTAGGATTAGGGTGATGATTATGATGTGGAATGAATGTGGGATAAGAG
This sequence comes from Sequoiadendron giganteum, assembly GCA_007115665.2. Taxonomy (NCBI): domain Eukaryota; kingdom Viridiplantae; phylum Streptophyta; class Pinopsida; order Cupressales; family Cupressaceae; genus Sequoiadendron; species Sequoiadendron giganteum. Next base: position 361,389,470 of record CM021107.1, on the reverse strand, counting down.
ATTGGCTTGGAGGAAAAATATCCCACACGCATGAGATGGGTAAGATAAAAGATTGAAAGGGATAAATTAATTTAGGTGGTAAATGGATAATTTAATGAATATGTGCATGAAATGTGTAAATGCATTAATGTATGAATATTTTATGATGGATAAATTATTATGAAAATTATTTAAATGAAATGATTATGGACATGGGTTTTATGAGTACAATATTTTAATGGTATTGCATGAAATATGAATTTTAGATGAATGGATAAAAGGAAAGATTACTAAATGATTTAATGGAACATGTAAATGATATTTTAGTGATTTATGCCTAAATGATAAATTATAAATGATTAAATAATTTTATGAATAATTCTTATAGATGCCTATAAATTCTTCCTCCAACGTCCTCATATCATTGATCATAAAGAGAATACCAAGACTCTTCTAGAGCCTTCCACTTTCATTTCCACTCAAATCCAAGAGCTATGTCAAGAGAATTATCCTAAGCATGAGGAAACATTAACCTTTCATTCTAATCAAGATATAGGCCCTTCTAATGATCTCACTCATAACATAGTTGGTCCTATTCATACCATATACGTATCATATTTAGTCCATTCATCCTCTCTTCCTCCTTTTGATCTTGATAAAAATATGGGGCAAAATGTTAAAAAATTGCTTTGGATATCTTTTGATATACCTCATCCCTCCAAACAAGCCTATAATTATCCTAGCGTCATAAGTTTTGTCATGAAAAATCCTAAGTATTGTACCTAGAATGGGGCATGTTATTCCTATGTGGCGTAGTCTTTGGAGATCACATCCTTTCTCTCCTATGATGCATACATCCATTTCATTCATTATGACCTATCCTTTTTATCCATCCATCTATCATGAGCCTTTTATCCCTTATCCTATCACCCACCCCTTTCATCCATCAATCTCCTCTATCTCCTTGCACCTAGACTTTATTTTCCCTTGTCATTAGTATCTAGCATAAAGACTACCCAAATTTTCATCTATTGACATCTCAAAACATTTCAAAAAAGTCCTAAAAAAGAATGCAAAAAAATTGAAAAAGGTCTTGAAAAAAATCCAAAAAAATCAAAACATTTCAAAAATAAATAAAAAATAAAAATATTCCAAAAATAAAAAAAAATTCAAAACATTTCAAAAATCCAAAAAATCAAAACATTTCAAAAATCCAAGCAATAAAATCAAACCAAATCACTTCTTCCAAACAATTCAACGCATCAATTCAACTTCTTCAAATCAATTTCTTCATCAAATTATCTAATCACATCACTTTTTCTAGTCAAATCCATTCTTCTAATCAATCACAAAACTTATTCTAATCAAACCCATTCTTCTAATCAATCTAATCATTATCATCAAATCAAATCATTTCTTCATCAATCCAATCAATCAAAATCATTCCAAGTAAATCATTCCTCAATTTAATTCATCAATCATCATCCAAATCTTCAAATCCAACATCTTCAATCATTCCAAGAAATAATCCAAATGCAATTCAATCCTTAATCCATACCAACCAAGCTAATCAATCAAGTCAAATTATCCAATCACATTTTGTTCTTGATCCTAATCTTGTTGTAAACCCAATCAATCAATCATCCTTGTGTTGATCTAGGGATATATCGTTCTCCGCAATAACAACACTATCATCATCATCAATCAATCATTCGTGTGTTGATCTAGGGATATATCATTCTCCACAATGACAACACTATCATCATCATCAATAAATAAATTAATCATTAGTTTACAGCTTGTCAGGTGCAATACCTTGTTTGTTTTTGTATCATTTGTGCATGCTTGCTTGCTTGCTTGTGTGTTTTATCATTTCAATTTGCATTTGCATCAAATCCGAATCACTCCTAGCTAATATTCATATCTTGTATCTAGACAAGGTTTTATTACGTTGGGGCATGAGACACATCGTCACCTTGGTCCTTATACCTTGGTGCATAATGTCTAGTGTTATATCAAACATATGATTTCTCACTTTATTGCAGCATAGCGTGTCATTATTCTTTTCCATCTACTTCTTTTGTATCATTCATCTTATCCCTCCTTTATCATTTCATTCATTTTGAGAGAATATTTGTGTTTGTCCAACCCACCTATCCTCTTGAGGGGGCATCATCATCATTATCATATCCTATATCATCATCCCATTTCTTCATATCTTTTACATCATTATATTCTTCTATCATCCCTTTTCTTCATTCATCTTATTCCTCACTTCCTTAAGTGGTTGGGGCATCATCTTATTTTTCTCTATCCATACATTAACTTCTTTGAAATGATGTTACTCGACATAAATCTCACCATCTCAAACATCATCTCAAAGAGGGGCAAAATATAGACACTCAAAATTGTCCATATCATAGTATTACCTAGTCGATACATGACCTTGTAAGACATTTTGTAATATTTTATCCTAGGTCATTACATTATCCCACTTATCCCATTTATTCCACTTAATCACCTTCCTAATTAATTAAATAAATCTCATTTATTTAATTAATTCACCTTCACATGTCTCAAAATAATTCAAATTAAATATTTGAATTAATCCCTCACTTATTGTCACATTACAACATGTGTCACATGACTACAACTCTTCACATGCACAAATAATTTAAATAATTTTATTATTTAAATTATAAGATTCCCACTCACATCCTATTTTTAGCCCCATTCATTGTGCGTCATAAGAATCTTTTCCTCCAAAATAAATAGTAGAATCCCACTATTCCCTCACATCCTAATTTTAGCCTCATGTCATAACCCACTTAATGTGCATCATATGCACTAAAATAAACTTTTAATCCTAGCCATACATATCAAAATTTTGACTTTTAATCTTGGCCATCGAATCAAATCAGCCTTCTTCTATAAATCAAGTTGTTCATAGGTCATTTGGAGGAATCTTCTTCTAGCATTCTCACTCTTCCAAAATTTATTTCAATATTCTTATCTATCTATCTATTTTTCTTCTATTATCTTAATCTTATTGTTATGATGCAAAAATGAGCAATCAACATATCAAATCATTCAATCCTTCAAAATCTTGCATTCTCATGCAAGTGGAGAAGAGAAATGGAGATAAATCAAATCTAGCTTGGAGATCGGGTTGCTTTTCTTTCTTGTTTTGATTTTTATGCTAGTTTGTGCTCTATTGTGCTTGTTAGGGTTTTTCATTATAGTTTGTTTATGCATTTTTCTCTAATATTTTTACCCTAACTACAATATCTATCAATCTAAAAGTTTATCTAATAATTTGTATCTCAAAAGATGGTTATATTCATTAAAAATGAAAGATGGTCAGTCTATTGTAGACCATTTAAATTATTTTAATCTGATTACAATTCATCTTGCATCAATAGATGTAAAATTAGAAGATGAAGATAAATGTATCTTGTTTCTTTTTTCTTTGCTTGAATCTTGGGAAAATCTAATTGTTGCCATAATTAGTGGTAATGCAGAGCCAAAGAAGGACGACATGATTTTCATACTTCTTTCAAAGATGAGGAAAAATTCTATGAATGTTGGCTCCTAAGATGCCTTGCATGTGAAAGGAAGGTCCAAAGAGAAAGGGCCTAAAAGGGATAAAAAGAGGGATAAGTCTAAAGGACATTCTAAGAACCCTAAAAAGAGTAAAGTGTTGGAATTGAAGAAAAATATGGCATGATATGAATAAAAAAAATTGATTCCTCCATGGAGAAGTCCTCTGATGATGATATTGATTCTTTGTTTATTTCGGCTAACTCTATTAGTAATAATTTTTGGTTTATTGATTCAGGTTGCTCCTTCCATATGATTGCTCATAAGGAGTGGTTTACTACTTACAAAGAATATGATGGGGGAGATGTTTCCCTTGGTGATAACAGCACTAAGAAGATTGTTGGTAAGGGAAAGGTAAAGTTGTTTCAATGATGGGAGGATTAAATCTCTTGATGATTTTTTGCATATTCCAAAAATTGCGAGAAATTTACTTCTAGTATCCAAGTTGAATAATTATAGAATGCATGTGACATTTGATAAGTTTGGTTGCAAGTTGGTAAGAGGGATTTTGGTGATAGATAAAGGATCTTGGATAGGAAATTTGTTTAGGCTAAATTCCTCTACTCTATGTAACTCTTCCAATGTAACCAACAGTGAAAATGCATGTATATTGTGGCACCATATATTGGGTTATATTGGTAAAAAAGGTCTTAAGACCATTCTTAATAAAAAGATGGTTGACAATATTTTTAGTTATTTTATTAGCAAAAATTGTTTTTGTGAGCATTGTGTTTTCTAAAAATAATAGATATTCATTTCGTAATGGAACTAATAAGGAAAAGAGATTATAACATGCCCAGTGTTCTACTCAGTAAAATTTTAAAGTTTTCACCTTAAGTGAATGAACCGTGATGTCATAACATAGCATTTTTTTTTTTCCATAAAGTAAATTACATGCACATTTGAAATAAACACTATTCCAAACTTCCATTGCATTTCATTATAATTTCACAAATCTTTCCATAACATAGATTTCATATTGAATAGGCTCAAGTTTATCATTCATGATTACATCCTTCCAAAAAAATGGGTACATGATACACACATGTGTGCTCTCCTGAGCTTTATTGGAAAAATATATGCAATTGATCCTGATGTCTCCACATTGGTGCCTACATTTTATATGTCCTTTTTCCCTAGTGCATACACTCTAGTTGTCCCTTTATATGAAAAAAATGGATAAATAAGAAGTGATGAAACAATAATATGCATTACGTAATCAAAACCTTAATACCTCAAATAGATGCAAATGATGGATGAATGAATCGATTGATTTGGTATGTTGGTTGCTCAAATCAACAGCATAATGATATGATGAGGGTGAAAGATGAAGGATGGTAGATAGAGATAGATGAAAGATTCAAGAATGATTTTGATAGCATAAGGATGCTTGAAGAATCAAACCCCAAAATGGCTTATGACAGGGTTGATTTATAAGAACGTTTTGATTTGGATTGATGGTTGAGATTGGATTTCAATAAGATGTCTTAATCAATGGTCAAGATTAAAAGTTGTAGTATGAAATAGGGTTAGGGCTAAATTAGGGAAAATGATAAGGATGAAGGGTTGAGATTGAATTATGAGATAATTCAATCAAGGGATAAGATTAAATGAGATAAGATTTGATGTGGAAGATAAGATTGGTACAAACAAAGAGGTGATAGGAAAAATTATTTAATAAAAATTATTTAATTTAAGTGGCCAATGAATAATTAAATAATAAATATATTATTTAATTGTAAAAGAATGTGACAAAGGGAATCTTTTGAATTAAATAATGATTTAATTCATAATTCAAGAGAGTGGACCAAATTAAATAAATAAAATTTATTTAATTTAAAAGAGAATAGGCTAATGAATAATTAAATAACTAAAAATGATTATTTAATTATCGTAGAAAATGGACAAAAAATAAATAAATAAGAATTTATTTAATTTTAGAAAGAAAGGAACTTAATTAGTGGCATAATTAAATAAATAAAATTTAATTAATTAATCATGGAGGAATAAAGATAAAAATGAATTTTAATAGAAGACATATGACATTAGAAAATAATTAAATAATTAAAAATTATTTAATTATGAAGAATGAAAGGGGAAATGATGAAGAATCTAAGATTCGTAGGCTTAGGATAATTTTTAGTGTCTACATTTTGCCCCTCTTTGAGATGATGTTCAAGATGATGAGATTTGTGTCAAGTAACATCATTTCAAATAAGCTAAGGAATGGATAGAATAAAATGGATGATGATAGAAAGATAGGATGATGATGAAATAAGATAAGGATGATGATGATATAAGAATAGGATGATGATGGGATGATGATGCCCCCTCAAGAGGATAGATAGGTTGAACAAACATGGGTATGCTCTTGAAATGAATGAAATGATAAAAGATGAATAAAGAGATGGATAATACGTTTTTCTGCAAGAAGGTGAGCAACCATGATGTTTAATGTAACACTAGACATGATGTACCAAGGTATAAGGACCAAGGTGACGATGTGTCTCGTGCCCCAGCCTAATACAACCTTGTCTAGATACAAGATATCAATATTAGTTGGGAGTAATTTGGATTGCATGAAAATGCAAGATAAAAATGATAACACACAAGAAAGCATGCATACATGCACAAATGATACAAAAAAAAACAAGGCATTGCCCCATCAAGTTGTAAACCGATGAGTAACTGATTGATTATGATTGATGATGATAGTGTTGTCATCACAGGGAATGAAATATCTCTAGATCAACACAAGAATTGATTGATTGATTGATTGGGTTTGCAACAAGATTAGGATCAACACCAAAGGATGTGATTGGATAATTTGGTAAGATCGATCAACTTGTTTGGTATGGATTAAGGATTGACTTGCATTTGGATTATTGCTTGGAATTATTGAAGATGGTTGTTTTGAGTTGAAGAATCGGTTTGGAATGATATGACAATTGATTGGATGATTTGATTGGATGAAAGGATGTGATGAATTGAATAGAAGAATTGATGTGATTGGATTGATTTGAATTAAGGATTGTCTTGCATTTGGATTATTGCTTGAAATGATTCAATTGATTTGATTTGAACAAGTGGTTTGGGATGGTATGATAATTGATTTGATGATTTGATTGGATGAAAGGATGTGATGAATTGAATAGAAGAATTGATGTGATTGGAATGGTATGGATTAAGGATTGATGAAGAAATTATTTGATTTGACGATAATGATTGGATTGATTAGAAGAATGGGTTTGATTGGAAGAAGTGATTTGGTTTGATTTTATTGCTTGGATTTTTGTTGGCTATTTGATTTTTTTCTTTTTTCAAGACCTTTTTCCATTTTTTTTTATTTTTGGGGATATTTTGATTTTTTAATTTTTGAAATGTTTTGATTTTTTGGATTTTTGAAATGTTTTGATTTTTGTGGATTTTTTTTTTTTGGATTTTTGAAATGTTTTGAGATGTCAATGGAAATTTGGGTAGCCTTTGTGCTAGATACCAATGACAAGGGAAAACCAAGTTTAGGTGCAAGGAGATAGATGGGATTGATGGATGGAAGGGTGGGTGATAGGATAAGGGATAAAAGGCTCATGATAGATGGGTGGATAAAAAGGATAGGTCATAGTGAATGGAAATCTCATGATAAATGGATGGGTAAAAGGATAAGATATAGTGGAATGGATGTAGGAATCATGAGGAGCTAGGACGTGATCTCCAAGGACTATCGCATGGGAATAACATGCCCCCTTCTAAGTAGTAGACTTAGGATTTTTCATGGAAAATCTTATGACAAGAGGGAATGATGGGATGCATTGGTTTAGATAGGATGAGGTATATCAATAGATACCCAACACATGTTTTAACCCTATTTCTCACATATCATCATCAAGATCAAAAGGAGGAAGGAAGGATGAACGAACTCAAATATGATAAGTAGGTATGATGGCTAAAGATGATAGGATGATAAGATAAAATGATATGATATGAAAATGATAGGTTAGATATATGAGACACTGTGCCCCCAAGTGTAAGTGACATAGAAGATCAACCTACACATGATGCCTGATTGCTAGGTTTTCATCATGCTACTTATCTAGGGCGCTTGTTTACCAAGTTTTCACCATTGGATGAAGGGATTTCTCTTTACTTATTTTTTTCTTTTGACCATTTTTTTAATAGAAGGGGAAAATAGATAGGAGGGACTCAAGTGTCTAGTTCCATGAAAGGTGATAGTCCCACTAGAGATGGATGTCATTATTTGGACCATGTCAAATGTGCTCATAGATGTTGGTAGGGGGATGCATGAAAAAGGGATATGGATTACATGGATAATGGATTATGATGTGGATTATGTAGGGAAGATGGTGGATTTTGATAGGGATTATATAGGACTTATACAAAAGATGAATGGGGAGGCTTAGACAAAAGCATGGACCATAGGAAGGTGGTGGGGGAGATATGTAGGATAATGAGTGAAGCGTGAGGAGATGGATGTATGTTGAATTGTTGTGAAATGGAAGGGAACAATGACCAATGGTTGCACACATTGTGATAAATGTTGAAGCTTTTGAAGTGGACGGGATGTAGGAAGCAATGAAGATGTTTTCTTAGGAGATGGGTGATGAAGTGCTTTAGGTACCCACATAGACTTAGTATTTTTATGACTTTTATTTTGCTTGTGGGATGGAAATGAGATTCTTGAATAGAGTGGAAATGTGAGGTGGAAGTAAATGGTTGGGATTTTTGTGATATAGATGCCTCATTTGAATTTATTTCCTTTTTCTTAGGGACCCAAACCATTTTAGTTTTGGCCTTTACTTTTGGAGGTATGGGCTTATATAACTTTTTAGATGGATTTTTCTTTGACTTTTTGTATTGATTATTGAAATACACAAGAAAATTGAGAGGGGGGTGAATCATTTATATCAAATTACTTTACTTCTAACCTTAATCAATTCCACTTCAACACAATCTATTATTAAGTGTAAACATGAAATGCAGATAATAAAAAGAAAACACCAAAGACACCAGATTTACGTGGAAAACCTAATGAGGAAAAACCATGGTGAGGATTAGCTCACAATATAGTAATAATGCAATACCAGATACAAAGGCTCACTACCATAGGGCTCATTCCCCAAATACAAAGGCTCACTTCCAACAAAGGACCTACTGTCAAGAAGGAGGCTCACTGCCTACAAAAAAAGAAAAGATAAATAAAGATACACCACAAAGGTTCCACACATTTGCAGCTTGATCAGAAGATTGTAGACACCATCAGCTCATTGCTTTCTGAAATCTAACACATCAAATTACTTATAACTCAATTCTCTCTTGCACACTCTTCTTTTCACACTTGTTCGCACACTTCACTTCCTTTAATAATTGATCAATTGATTCCCCTTGTTCTCTTTTGAATTCACAACATCTTGACTTGCTTTTATACCATCTTCAACCCTAGAAGCATTCTCCAAGGTCGGCTAAACATTCTTCAATTTAAAAATTCAAATTAGGTCGGCTACTCCACATTCCTGTGGTGGATAAGAATGAGAGATGACCAATTACACATTTAATTAGGACCCAAACAACATCTTCAATCAAACACACACTTTCTTAATTCGATGCAAAAAAATTATGTAACATGTAGACACCAGGTCGATCAAACCTAATGAAAATACCAATGATCTTTGAAGTGTGTGTGTAGACATGGAAAATGTACAAGTTCATTTTGGCACACCTGGTCCCGATTACTAACAACATTTCCTCTTAAAATCGCACTCTTAGCATTTTATCGTAATTCTATCCCTTAATCTAATAAATCACTATTTATCTGATTAAGTCTATCACCTCCTCTGATTAAATTAATAAAATTAATTTAATCAACCTAACATATCTGTTTAATTAAATAAATCATTTTATTTGATTAAATCCCCTAAAGTCCTCTCATTAAATTAAATAAATTAAACCTTATTTGATTTAATCTAACATGTTCCTTCTTGATTAAATAAATCAAATTATTTATTTAATAAATCATTTCCTCTCAAATCTTGACTTAAATCAATTCATAAATCTAAGTCTAGATTGTCACATCACCTAATTCTTCATTAATTTAATCAAAACCATGATTAAGTTAATCCATTTCATTAAATTTCTCTAGAGAATGCAACTTGCACAATAAATCAAATACTTTGATTTATTAATTGCCTATTTTCTCTCAACATGACATCAAAAGGGAATATTCCCTCAATTTGAATTCAAAAATCAAATGGGCTTGGTCCTTCCAACAAGGCATTCAATGCCTCTTACATGTCCTTGTGCATTGAGCCAAGTGACATTAACTCCATTCTTCTCTCCCCCCAACATGTCAAATTCAAAATTCAAATTTGAATCCAATGGCATTTATCATGCACATTGACCAAAATATGCTCATTTCTCAACCATTCACATCTTGACAAGTGGCACTTGGCCATTGGATGTTGAATGATCCCACATTTCTTATTTTCACTCATTCTTCCAAGATTGGAATCTATAAATGAGAGACTCTTCCTCTCATTCAAACATCCACAATTTGAGTAAACTTACTATACTCAAATCCATCATTATCCACAATCATATGCAAAGTTACTCTCTTCAACTTGAGAGCCAATTTTGCCCATTTCCATCAACTATTCATCATCTTTCAAGATTTGCAACAAGGTTATGGTCAAATCTCTTTGGAGATTTGACCATTTCTCATTCACACACCATTGCTATTTAGGAATTGGGAAAGGGCCAATTGCAACACTCCATTGGCACCAATTCCCTCATAAGATCATCATGCTATTAGCTTAATTAGGATTTGGTTTAAATTTCGGTTTCTTATATTGTGTTCTTCCTTCCTAATTTAGTTTGAATAGATGGATTTTATGGGGAATCTCTCATACTTGTTTGCATGCATATGATCTAACAACTAATGTGTTTTGTTGCTCTTGTGCATTTGTAGGTTTAGGGGTTCACATTTTGGCGCTAGAAGGAGGGCTTGAATCAAAAATTCAATCACGTTTTTCAAAATTCTGTGGTTTCTAACATTTTTTTTGTAGACACAGCAAACTCGGTCGCGCGGTGCTATATCGCGCCACTTTCAGCACCGCGGCACAATACTTCGCCACTCCTAGAGGCGCGGTGCCATATTCACCTGCATTTAAATTCCCAAACATCACCATGGATTCTCCCCGCCTGTCTTCTTTTTGAATTTCCTAACTCCACCGTGCGGGTCTATACTATGCCACTTTCAGTTTCGCAGCCCTATATCACACCACGTGTCCTCCAAACTCTGACGCCTGTCATTCCCACCTAAAAAATTCAAAATTTCAAATCGGGCCGCTTCCAAACTTTTCCGCTTGCCTCTGTCGCGCCACTTTGGCACTCGCTATTTCTACAGAGCGTTGCACAAAGTCAACTGCGCAGCACTATATAGCGCCGCTTTCACTCCAAACTCTGTCACTTCTACAAACTGCGTCGCGGGTGAACAGTGAGATTTAAATTTGACATGTGCTTATTAAATTCAGGATTTTTTAATCTTTGACATTGTTTTCTATCTTTTTTGCTCTCTCATTTTCTGTCATTTTTTGCAGGTTGGAGAAAAGGAAGAAGTTCATCATGAGATCATGTTCACTAAACCCAAAGTGTTTCTAAACACTAAAAGTGTTTCTAAACACTAAAAGTGTTTCTAAACACTAAAAGTGTTCTTTAATACTCTTTAAGAAATTTGCTAAAGATCTTTGGCCTTAGGAACACTAAATTCACTTTGGGTTTAAAAAGAACAAGCAAATTTGTATTATGACACCATGCTCACTTTGTACAAAGTGTTTTTAAACACTAAAGTGTTCTTCAACACTCTTTAAGGAATTTGGTAACTTCATTAATCTTAGGACACTATATTTCTTTTGGGTTCTAAAATAAACAATCAAATTTCCTTTCAAAAGTTGCCAAGGTGCTAAAAAGAACCTTAGACAAACATACTAGATTTTGTTTAAAGGTTAACAATTGAACAAGACAACCTCACATTTCATTTGGTGCTTAAAAATAATTCATCATTGCTTTGAGAAGTTTAAAATTGAACATATGTTTTTCATGCTTTGTAATCCTTTTTGCAAAGTAGTATCATTTGAAAAGGCGTATGCGCTTCTCTCGTGCCTCACGGCGATCTTGAGAATCAAAAGTCTTTTTGGTGACACTAAGTTGCATAAAGGATTGCCTCCACATTTTAATTTGGGTGCTTAATAATTGAACAAAACATGTGAGTGTGAGCACGACATATTGCGAAGTTTTTCCCCTTTGTTTTTCAACAAAGGTTGTGTAAATGACGGGATATGTTAGCTCGCTTTTGTTTATCTTAGAGGGCCTGCCTTGTGGGAAAAAGCAATCAACCAAGAGAATGACTCAATCGGGAACACGCTAAAGCCAAGCGACTTCCAACCAGTATATAAGTGTGGATTCTTGAGGAAATTTCAAGAATCATGAGGATTATTTTGACGAGATGGACAGAAATGGACTCTCGAACTGATGTTGGATAATCCCCCATGAACGGAATGCCCGCATTAGAACCCTTTGTTTAGAAAAAGGCCAAAACCTTGTCTATCTTGTTGGTGCAAAAGGTCATGTCCTTTGAAGCCGCCCCACGTTATACATGTTGTCTTGTTGTAGAAATGGAAAGTATGCCATGGGAGATTCATGGGTACTAATGCTTGGCTGACCCGAGAAGTGTGTGCCATGGAGGGGAGCCAGTGTGGTCAAGCATTTAGCCATTCGCACAAGATATGCGCAGCTGGATTTATCCAAGTGGGAACCCAACAAGATATTGCCTCATCATCCTACGATTGTAAAAGTGCTTGAAAGAAAAGAACACATTGCTTGGTTCTCGAAAACACTTAAAAACGTACATTCACAAAGACCTTCAAATTTCAAACCCCTTTGAGGAGACAAATACCTTTGACGAATTTAAAGCACACTT